>AWOL01S0002995.1:271710-294414 GCA_000715115.1 Nicotiana otophora
CCCGACCTTTATGACAATTATGTACTCTTAGAGGCTTGTAGACATATGTCGGGTATGTAAAAGATTGTACGGCCTTGTCGGCATATGTTTTGAATTTATAAATGATGATGTTAGCCTATTAGGCCCGTATGTCACGTGTATATGATGATGTAATAAGAAAGATACGTTACGTTGGTACTCGATTGAGTAAGGTACCGGGTGCCCGTCGCGGTCCATCAATTTGGGTCGTGACACACGGTGGCTCTGGCCGGCTCAGACATGTCCTTCTTTATTTTATTATTTTTATCCTCAGCCAAGGAAGAACACCACCTTTTTGGTTGCTTGTTCTCTAGCTGGGGGCTCCGAGAGGAAGCACCTACACCGGAGGCAGATTCGAGGGCACCGTTCCAAGTGAGAGCCTCTTGTAACAACCTCGCAACCTCTGCAGGATCGACCAAAACCTTGACTTCGGGGCAGGTAGCGGAACCTTGAGGGATTCCAAAATCAAACAAAAAGGTATAGTTAACAAGTTTTCTTATGTGCATACAAAGACAGAAAATAAAAAGAAGCAGTTTAATGTGGTTCAGAGCCTTCCATCCGTATTTAGGGGCCATCTCCTTCCACCTACGGGTCTCTAGCGTAGTAATATCCAGAATCTTCTAAACCCATTGGTCCAAACCTTCAACTCCTGGTGGTGTCCACCGAGTAGCTGAAATAACGGAAACAAAAGGGTTAGCAATGACAAGGAGCAGTCTATTTACGGAAAAAAGATAGATTACAAGCTTACGTGAGCAACTCAATGATTCGGGAAAAGATGGAGTTGTAGCCGGAATGATATCCCTGGTAGCAATGACGACAAATGGCTCCATCCACCCACGGTCAATGTCATCATCCATGATGGTAAGTAGAGCATGGTGGCCACGCTTGCTGAAATTTATTACTCCCCCACGGAAGATTTTGGGAGAGTAGAGGTTCATCATATGTGCCAAGGTTAGGGTTTTCTCCGTCTCTGTGTACAGCTGGCGCAAACAAGCCACTGTTCGCCACACAGAAGGGCCTACTTGTGCCAAACTGACCTGGTACCGTTGGCATAATTCCAAGATCACGGGGTCAAGTCCTTCACTCAAAGAAAATAGACCCAAAGTGAAGGGGTACGTATAGACATATGTAAAACCCTTCTTAGTGAAGGTAACTCGCTCCACCAGATCAGGAGCAATGATGTTTAGGTCAGGGCAGTTACAGTCATCCTTCATAGTAGGAATACTGGAAGGATGAATAGAAGAGTAGTACCTGTTAATGGGCCAAGTTCGAGGATTCACAGAAGGGAACTTCTCTTGGAAGTCGTTAACAATGCTCAAGTGTTTCAGTATGACAATGCTCAGCGTAGGAGGATCAACATCGATCTCTTTATCTTTGCTTCTCTTTAGGCCTCCACCGAAGAGAAGACCAATGTTTTTAGAGGACTCAGTAAAAGGAGCCATGATAATAAAGGGTTTATGGGTTAAGATCAAGGGAAGTTGGGAAGAGACGAAAGCAGAAAAAGGTTATATAGCATAGAAGATAATGAACTTATGAGAGCTTTGGAAGTGAAAGAGGTAAAATGATGAGTATAAGTGAAGATATAGATGGCAGAAATCATGGCCATGATTACCTCGAGAACCGGCAAAAATATTACTGAATCGTAGGACAACACGTGTTCGGGGTATTAAATGCGAGGAGACGTGCATCTTATCAAGCGTCAAAGACTGTTCAGAAGGCTTCAGAAGAATTTTCCGCCAAGAAAGGAATCTTCACCAACTTCCCAGTGACACAAAGATATGTCACCAGAAAGCAGGGGGACTATCTGTATAGGTAAAATTAGTTCGTATTAAATGATCAAATGATAACGTGACACGTGAAACCGGAGATAGATGGAAGACAAATTCAGTGAGAACCAAGATCGGGAACAACAACTGCAATTTACACTAGATAAACCTCGAGAGAAACACGATCAACGGGAGCAGGTCGAATGTTTGTCATCAGATGACATTTAATGAAGAATATTCACTAGTATTAAATAGGCAGCCGCTGCAGAGAATTTGGGCATTCATGACATGCCGTTGCATGTTCATCAATGGCCCTCTTTATTGTCATTTAAGAGGGGCTTGATCCTAGGATCTTGTTTCCTAGGTATAACTATAAATAGTAGCTTCAAGAACCATTGGAGAGAGAGAAAATCTCTGGCAAAAACTTATACTACACTTTATTCTCATGCTAAACAATATAACTTTACTTTCTGTTTGATATTGCTCTTATTTTTGTCCTTGGAAGCATTGCTCCCAGAGCTAGACCTGCCATTTCTTTTGGTTTTAATGCCGAGTCTTATTTTTAATCTAGTTTACTTATCATTTTGGGTCAAATCAGTTAGCTTGTCTATAAATCACGTAACAAATTCAACCGTACCGTTTTACGGGTAAACAACTTTAAATAGTTTTCATGCAACTTATCAAATATTTTGAAGGTACGCATTTAGAGAAAACACACTTTAAAGGTTAGGGATCTCTAATTACCTCAACACAAGACGCCACACTCAGCGTCACAAGCTAAACGAAGTGTCAACAATGTTCAATCTATATGTACAAGGTCATATCATATCATTTAGGGCTTAAAAAGGCCAAATCAATAATTAGAGCTTGGCCTTAGAGCTTCCCGGACCCTCACATGTGAATTAGAATGAATCTTGCTTCACTCTCGTTCCTTTCCTAACATCTGATAGCTCATTTACACCACCCATAATCATTTAACGCAACAATAGTCATTAGGGTTTAACCCAAGTCAAACTAATCCCTCACATCCACCTTGAGGTAAGCATTGGCTAAAACCTCCACTATATAACAAATCTCATCAATATATAGTCTACCCATACCATAATAATGCCAATATATCAAGATGAGGTAAAGCAGTTACCTCAAGAGTTCAATATCCGACTTATTGACTTTCGAGGAATTTGGGTAAATTTTGAGATTCTAAGCAAATTTTTAGTTGAAGTCAAAATTCATGGTAATGAACTTTATACAACCCAAATAATCCATAATCAACTCATGTTGTTGGTTGGATGACTTGTTATGTAATCCTCTTGAAAGGACCATGCCCTAGCTCTTGGTTTGTGAAATTGTCATCAACTGCTTGAGCCATGATGACATCTAATCCAATCCGCTAAGCGAATCAATCATATAGATAACTATGAAACAAGACAATATATCATAATAAAGTCTAATAGATATAACATAGATAAGACAATACAAATTTTGATATAACACGAAAATAAACAAAAATATCCCCAAGAGTGATAGTACAGAATCATGAGCTTTAAAAATAAGAAAGTACAATAGTTCCAAAAATAACTTATTGACTGAAAAAAACAGTAATGAAAGATAGAAGATGACTCCAATGCACTGCAAATTGGACGAATCAGCTCATCGCTGAAGTCTCGAAGTAAGACTCTTATGCATCCTCCTAGGCTCCACTAGTACCGTGGTCAAAATCTGCACACACATGTAAAAGTGTAGTATAAGTAACACCACCGTATATGTACTCAATAATTATCACCTATTGGCTCCAATAAAGTAGTGATGAGGATTTATATCGAAAATACTTACTTTTTAAAACTGATGCAGTATATAGATAATGATAATTGTCACGCCTCAATTTCTCGCAAAAAGCGAATTTCAATATGTGACAACTATTTTAAAATGGGACTAAAAGCGAGGAGTCTCCACCTAATAATTTTTAAGGTGTGTTAGGGAACCTATTTGCAAATAACTCCAGTTAAACCAGTCCATGTCCCCAGAGATCGGATAATAGTTCAAGTAACCTCAAAGAGAAGGTGTTAAACACTTTTCTAGATCCACAACTTTGGTTTCCATTCGGATTTTAAACTAAGTGATATTAAGGGGTTATTAATTAAATTAGGTTAATCTAAGTGATTGAACATGTAGATCAATTAAAGGGAAATTAAATAATCACATCGAAACCAATTAAAGGATGTTAGTCAAACATCCAAATACAAGGTGAGGATTACTATTAGAGTAATTGTAGATAAGGAAGACTATTTCATTATAAAGGGGACGCAAATTTTAAAGTCTAAAAGATCACCTCGTGCAACATAAATAATACTCAATTTCAATTTAGATGATGTAGTTTGACTTGACACAAAGTTTAAGAGAAAAAAGAAGACTTTTAAAACATGTGGTCCTAAAAGCTTAAGGGGCAAAAGTTTCGTGGGACCATGATATTTGTGCGGCTATAAAAGCTTCTCATTAAAAATAAAGTGGGTAAAATAAAAAGTTTAAAGTTAAATTGTTTCCAAATGTAGAAATATGTCATTGTTTTAGAACATACTAATAATAAAAATGTGTCATTTAAATTGAAACGAAGGGAGAAGTTCGTAACCATGAGACTTCTGACTACTTTGAAAGTGGTTCTAGACACAAAATGACCCTAAGGGTGCTCAAAAATTAAAAATAAGGTGTCACATAAGGAGTAATTAGGACTTCAAATAATATCAAGTAGCATACAAATGGCTCAAATGGCCTCCCAAATGGACACTCAAATAAAGATCGATAGTGGTAAAACGTGGACAGTACTATCAAATCAAATCAATGGTGTCGGATTTTTAAATTTATAAACCAAACCAAACCAAACCAACAAAGTCGGATTTTTCAATCTCGTTATTTTTCGGATTTTTCGGGTTTTCAGATTTTTTTCCGGTAAAGTCTTCATAGCATAAAATATGTAACTTGTGCTCCAAATATTTCTTAAGTCCTAGTAAAATACAACTATATAATGTATTTTCCAAGAAACTAACACAATAATATGAGATAAGTCATAGCATTATACTAAAATATTCAATAACAAAGATAAAATAATAAAATTACATTAAACAAATATTGCTAATTAATAAGCCATAATGAAAATCAACATAATCTAAAAATACTGTATAGGTCATGCTAAAATAACTATAGCTAATAAGTACTAATATTAATTACATAACTAAGCACTAAAGAAAAAGATAAACTAAGTTATGCATTTTCATTATAAACCAATGTAAAACTAAAATAATTATCCAATACTTTCGTCATTCCTAGTATTGAATTGAATTTCTTTTGTTAGCATTAGTATTGATTTGAACTTTGTTTGAGTTACTACATTTATGGGCTATAAAGTTTATTTACCATTCAAGAACGTTAAGTCTCAACTTGAAAAAATACGTTAAATGATAATACTGTGAAAACGTTTAAGAAGTATTTATAAATTACAATACGATAAATATTTATACGTATAAAATATTTAAAAATTTATATAAATGTACTATCGGGTTGGTTTGGTTTCGATTTGACTTTTTTTAGTTAAAACCAAACCAAACCAATTATGGCGAGGTTTTATTTTCCAATACCAAACCAAAGCAAACTAAATCACATTGGATTTTTTTTCCGGTTTGACTCGGATTATCAGTTTGGTGCGGTTTATCGATTTTCTTTCTATACCCCCTACCCATAGGCATGATACCTAGGAATTGACATTAAAAAATGGAACTGGTAATTAGGCATTACATAACCAGTGAAAATGACAGATTGGAATTTGCGTTTCATGTACACTGTAACGATCCGACCGATTATTTTAAGTATTTTAGCCCTGTTTTCCTTTTTGAAGCTCCCTGTATGTGTATTTTTGACTATGTAATTTTGCGGGATGGTTGGTTTGGTTTCGCGGGAGTTTTGGATTAAATTGGGACACTAAGTACCTTGGTTGGAGGCTTAAGTTGTAAGAATTGAACCAGAGTTTGACTTTTGTGTAGACAACCTCGAAATATTATTTTCATAGTTTCAATAGGTTCGTATGGTGATTTTGGACTTAGGTGTATGTCCGAATTTGGATTTGGAGGTGCCTAAGTTGATTTGGTTCTATTTGTCGAAAGTTGGAAGTTAAAGGTTTGGAAGGTTGATATGTTTGACCGAGAGTTGACTTTGATGATATCGGGTTCGGATTGTAGTTCCGGGAGTTAGAATAGGTCTGTTGTGTCATTCGGTACTTGCATGTAAAATTTGAGTTAATTCCGAGTTGTTTAGGCATGTTTGGCGTAAGTTTTGAATTTGAAAATTTGGATTAATTCCTTAGGCTTGAATTGGTGTGCGATTCATGTTTTTGATATTGTTTTGTATGATTTGAGGCCTCAGGTAGGTCCATGTTATATTTTCAAATTGGTTGGTGTGATTGGACGGGGTCCCGGGGGCCTCTGGTGTATTTCAGATTATTTTTCCTTGTTTCGAACTACTGATCCTGGTGTATAGTTTTCTTCATCACGATCGTGACAAGACAAGCGCATTTGCAGAGGGAATTTTGGTGGTAGAAGGGGTTTGTTCTATGTGTTCGTGATGGGATTGTCATGTTCACGGATCTTGGGGAGGCAGTGGCCTTCGTGATTGCAAGCTAGGAGACGCGTTCGGGTAGAAGGGAAGGCCGATTGGGGCGTCAAACGTTTAGCATTCGCGATCATGTGTGGAGGACCGCGTCCACGTAGTGTTTTTCTGAGGCAACGTTTGGTTGTGCTTTGTGATCGTGAAGTTGGTTCCGCGATCGCGAAGGGTATGCCTGGGCAACCTTAAGTATTCTATTTTCGAGGATTTTGGTTATTTTATCATATTTTGAGATTTAGAGCTCAGATTTGGACGATTTTAGAGGCGTTTTTCACGATTTGGATTGAGATAAGTATTTTTTACTCGAATTTATTTATTATTCGTGATTCTAACCTTGATGTTAGCGATTGATTGATGAATCTAAGTGAAGAAATTGGGATTGAAGTAAAAACTTTTCTAAAGTAAAAAATGACGATTTGAGGGTCGATTTGAGGTCGAATTGGGATGAAACAAATATATTTGGACTCGTATTGGAATGAGTATTTGGAATTTGTGAGTTTTGATGGGTTTCGGGGTGCAAGCCCGGGGTTGACATTTTGGATTGACTTCACATAATTGAACCAAAAGCTTAGCTTTATTGTTTGAGATTGTTTACTATGACTTTTGTTGATATTATTAAGTTATTTTTGCTAGATTCAAGCCGTCCGGAGATTGATTCAGGCGGAAATGGCTTCTTAGAGTATTGACTTAGCTTGTTTGAGGTAAGTATCTTGACTAACTTTGTGCGGGGGAATTACCCCATAGGATTTGGTCTAAATTTCATTGTTTGTGGTATGTGAAATAACGTGTACATAAGGTGACGAATGTGTACACGGGCATATGTGTGGTTTGTGACCGGATTAGACCTTAGGCTATTAATCTTCCTTGAATTGGGTTTTTTTCTATATGAACATGCTCTATTATTTATTTCCCGCGCCTTTATCCTATTTTCATATTATTGTGCATCTTGTTGTTGAGCCGTTGTAACGATTCGACCGGTTATTTTGAGTATTTTAGCCTCGTGTTTCCTATTTGATTCTTTATATATGTGAATTTGTCCTTACGTGACTTGCTGGTGTGGTTGGTTTGGTTTCGGGGAGGTTTTAGAGTGAACTGGGACACTTAGTTCCAAGGTTAAAAGCTTATGTTATAAGAGTTGACAGAAATTTGACTTTTGTATAGACGACTCTGGAATGATATTTTGATGATTTGAATAGCTTCGTATGGTAATTTTGGGCTTAGGCGTATGTCCGAATTTAGTTTTGGAGGTCTGTAGGTTGATTTGGTGCGTTTTGGCGAAAGTTGGAAAGTTGAAGGTTTGGAGGGTTCATAGGTTTGACCGAGAGTTGACTTGTTAATATTGGGTTCAGATTGCAATTTCGGGAGTTGGAATAGGCCCGTTGTATCATTTGTGACTTGTATGCAAAATTTGAGGTCATTCCGCGATGATTTGATATGGTTCGGCACGGTTTTTAAAAGTTAAAAGTTCATTAGCTCATTAGGGTTTAATTGGGGAGCAAGATGATTTGATATGGTTCGGCACGGTTTTTAAAAGTTAAAAGTTCATTAGCTCATTAGGCTTTAATTGGGGAGAAATTCATGGTTTTGATATTGTTTTACGTGATTTAAGGTCTCGAGCAGGTCCGTGTTATGTTTTGAGATTGGTTGGTGTAGCTGGATGGAGTCTCGGGGGGCCTCAGATGTGTGTCGGGGTGGTTTCCCCTTGTTTAGCATCAGTTGTCTTCTGGTGTTCATCGCGATCGCGGAAGGGAGGTTGCAATTGTGGAGTGTATTTTGGAGTAGGTGAGTTTTACTCTTTCCATTCGCGATGGATAGGTCGTGATCAAGGAGCTTAAGGATCTAAGACCTTTGCATTTACGTATATGGTATTGCGTTTTCGTAAAAGGGAAGGCTAGCATGGGCACATCAGGTTTTAGCCTTTGCGATCGTGAGAGCTGGTCCGCGTTCACGTAGGGTTGGCAGGTAGTGAGTCGCGATCGTGAGCCTGGGTCCGCATGCGCATAGGGTCTTTTAGTGAAGCTGGAATTTAGTTCTTTGCAATCGCGAGGAAGGTCCCGCTATCGCGGTGCATATGCCTGGGAAGAATATTTGTGTATTCTATTTTGGGAGTTTTGATTATTTTATCACATCTTAAGCTAGAGAGCTCAGATTTAGGCGATCTTGGAGGGGATTTTCACGATTTGGATATGGGTAAATATTTTTAACTCGGATTTATTCGTTATTCATGATTGCATCCTTGTTATTAGAAATTAATTAATAAATCTAAGTGAAGACCTGCGTTTTTTTGTAAAAATATTTCTTAATGTAATTTTAGGATTTGAACCCCGACTCGAAGTCAGAATTGGACGAAATTGGTATGGTTGGAATCGTATGCGAATGGGCATTCAGAAATTGTGAGTTTTGGCAGGTTCTGGGGTGGGGGCCCGGGTTGACTTTGGGTTGAACTTTTTAATTTTGATAAAAATTGAAGCTTTATTGTTTGGGTTGTTTCCTTCGACATTTTTTGATGATATTAAGTTGTTTGTGACTAGATTTGATATGGTTTGGCATGAGTTTTGGAAGTTGAAAGTTCATTAGTTCATTAGGCCTGAATTGGGGTGCGATTCGTATTTTTGATGTTGTTTTACGTGATTTGAGGTCTTGAGTAGGTCTATGTTATGTTTTGAGATTTGTTGGTGTGATTGGACAGCGTCCCGGGGGCCTCCGATGTGTTTCGGGGTGGTTTAGACCATTTTCACCTTGTTTTGCATCAGTTGTCTTCTGGTGTTCATTGCGATCACGAAAGGAGGGTCGCGATTGCGGAGTGTATTTTGGAGTAGGTGAGTTTTACTCTTCATGTTCTTGATGGAGGGGTCGGGATCACAGAGCTAAGACTTTTGCGTTCGCGTATAGGGTGTCGCGTTTGCGTAGAAGGGAAGGCTGGCAGGGGCACGTCAGGCTTTAGCAATTACAATTGTGAGATCTGGTCCGCGTTCGCGTAGGGTTGGCAGCTAGTGAGTCGCGATCCTGAGCCTGGGGCTGCATTGCATAGGGTCTTTTGGTGGAGTTGAAATTTTATTCTTCGCGATCGTGAGGAAGGTCCCGCGATCGTGATGCATATGCCTGGGCAGAATATTTAAGTATTCTATTTCGGGTGTTTTGGTTATTTTATCACATCTTGAGTTAGAGAGCTCAGATTTAGGCGATCTTGGAGGGAATTTTCATGATTTGGATATAGGTAAGTATTTTGGACTCAGATTTGTTCATTATTCATGATTCCATCCTTGTTTTTAGCAATTAATTAATAAATATAAGTGAGAAACAATTTTTTTTTTGTAAAAATATTTCTTAATGTAATTTGAGTATTTGAACACCAATTCAGAGTCAGAATTGGACGAAATTGGTGTGGTTGGACTCGTATGCGAATGGGTGGTCAGCATTTGTGAGTTTTGTCAGGCTTTGGGGTGCGAACCAGGGTTGACCTTTTGATTTTAATAAAGATCAAAGCTTTATTGTTAGGGGTTGTTTCCCACGGCATTATTTGATGATATTAAGTTGTTTGTGGCTAGATTCGAGCCGTTAGAAGGACGATTCACGTGGAAAGGGATTTTTGGAGTATTGGTTAGCGCGTTTTGAGGTAAGTTGCATATCTAAACTTGGATTTAACTGTAATTATCCTTGAGAACTATATATTTGAGATGTTTTGGGGGGCGACACACGTGCTAGGTGACAGGTGTGTATGCGTGCACCAGAGTATTTCATGATCCGGGTAAAGTTTAGACTAGTATGCGGCTGTTTGCTATCATGCCTCGTTATATCCATATTTTCTCTATTGTGTGATTACTTGAGCTATGATTCATATTAGAAATCATGTCTAGGCTATGTGCTTATTTATTTGAGACATAATTGGGCTATTCTTGCCGTTTTGAGCTATTTGCTTTAATTGTAGTCATATCCTCAGTCATAATTCTTCATCTATATATTATATCTCAGTCTTTGTACGTTATTGGTTTGTCATGTCACATGCTCTAGTTTCCTTGTATATGTGATACTATTTAGGTTGAGTTTTATGAGTTGTAAGTCAGCAAGACTTGAGCGGTTGAGGATTGATGTGGGCCATCGAGCCGTATTGTGAGTGATATTTAGATTGGGTTGCGTGCCGCAATGGATTGCTATTTGGATCGGATTGCACGCTGCAACGGTTATATTGATTGTTGATTAGCGCTTGGGCCAGGATCCGTCCCTCTGGAGTCTGATATTACAGCGAGCGCAGGCACAATGATATATATGTGCTTTGGTGAAAGGTATTTGTATTAGGCACCCGTACAATACTGATTGTGGTTGTGTGTGATGGTGAGTGGCCTTCGTGCCAGGCACCGTGAGTGTGATGAGAGTGAGTGTCTTAAGGATTTCACTGTGTTGTAATTGACTTGACATGCATATTTGATATGTAGGTATATAGATGTCTTTCCCTCATTCTAGCTGGTAAATGAAACATCTTATATGTATTGGGTTTTGACTGTTATACTTGGAAAGCATGTCTAATTTTCACGTAAATGTGAACGAGCTGAACATGATATCTATGAGATATTTATTTTTAATGTTTTCATAATAGTCTGAGTTATTTTTGATATATTGGTGTTGGACACAAACTTTTGTTTCGAGCTCATCACTGCTTTCAACCCAAGGTTAGGTTTGTTACTTATTGAGTACATGGGGTCAATTGTACTCATACTATACTCTGCACTTCATATGCAGATGCAAGTACTTCCGAGCACGATGATTTCTAGAGCCACACTGGTACTATCTTGGGGAGACTACGAGGTAGCTGTTATGTCGTTCGTAGACCTTGGAGTTCTCTTTCATTTATTTTTGTTATAACTCTTCTATTGTTCAGACAGTTGTATTGAGGATTTGGCCTTGTATTTTGACATTCAGTAGTGCTCATGTACTCGTTGACACCAGATCTTTGGGATGGTTTTAGTTGTGTTATCGTTGTATTTCTCAGATATTTCATGACATTTCCGTTGTTGAGATTTATAAATTTCAGGTTTTTGAGTTCAGTGTTATTGTGAAACTGTTAGCTTGCCTAGAAAGTAGTGTCTGGCGCCATCACGACTCTGGTGGGAGTTTGGGTCGTGACAAGTTGGTATCTGAGCACTAAGTTTCCTAGGTCTCACGAGTCATGAGAAAGTTTAGTAGAGTCTTGTGGATCGGTACGTAGACGTCTGTAATTATCTTCGAGAGGCTACCAAACTATTAAGAAAATTCACTTTCTTGCATTCTTGTCGTGCAGATTTGTTAATGACGAAGTCTGAACCTTTACTTTTCTATTCTCTCATAGATAGTAAGGACACGCTCAGCTGATTAGGCACCAGTGCCACCAGTCAGTGCCACGAGAGGTCGTGGACGAGGTAGAGTCCTAGGTAGGGCTTGCATTATAGCTAGAGCATTACTTGTGGAGCCACTAGTCCCTCCAATGAAGGAGCAAGTTTCAGATATTGTTGAGCCCATGGGACTAAGTCAGAAACTGGCGGTGCCTATTGCTATACCTGGTCTTCAGGAGACTTAGGCTCAGATGTTGAATGTGTACACGAGATTGGCTTAGTTGGGTATGATACCAGTTGCACCAGCTACCTCAGAGGCTGGGGGAGGAGCCCAGACTTCTGCCATCAATACATCGGAGCACCTAGCTCAGGGTTATCAGGCACCGGGGGTATTACCGATTCAGCCAATTATTGCTGCTTGGGCTGAGGCTAGTCCACCTATGTTTGACGAGGAGCAGAAGAGGTTGGATCGATTTAAGAGGCTTGACCCTCCCGAGTTCAGTGGAGGAGAGTCAGAGGATGCTCAGAGTTTTCTGGATCGGTGTCATCAGATTCTTCGCACATCGGATATTGTAGACACCAGTGGAGTTTCCTTTACTACCTTTCAGCTGACAAGGCATCCTACATATGGTTTCATACCTATGAGTCACGCAGGTCAGCTGACATAACACCACTCACATGGCATGAGTTTTTAATACTCTTCTTATAGAAGTGTTTTCCACGGACTCGTAGAGATGAACAGTGTAGGGAGTTTGAGCAGCTACGTCAGAGAGATATGATTGTGACCCAGTACGAGATGAGATCATGGATTTAGCATGTCATGCAGTATGGTTGGTTCCCACCAAGAGATAGGATTAAGAGGTTCATTGATGGGCTCAACTATGGTATATATTACAGTTTGGCTCAAGAGGCCGAGACGGATGCTAAGTTTGAACAAGTGGCTAAGATTGTTAGGCAGTTGGAGAAAGTTCGCAGGCTTGAGAGAGAGGAGCGGGAGAGCAAGAGACCTTGTGTTTCAGGTGGTTTTGGAGGTACCTCGTCTAGAGGTCAGTCACATCACAATTGAAGTCGTCCTTTAAGGCCCGCTCATGCAGCTCGTCAGTTACCCGTGGTTCATTAGTTAGCCATAGTTCATAGAGTGCTCACCCAGTTCAGTCATCATTTACTGCACTCCTTGCTCAGAGTTCATACCATACTCCATCAGTTCAAGGTTCGTCAGTATCGGGCTCTTCCAATGGTTATTCTGATTCACCGTGTTCGACTTAGGCCTTACAGTCATTCCTAGTCCGAGGTTGCTACAAGTGTGGGTAGTTGGGGAATGTGAAGATGTATTTCCCTCGTCTTCTCCGATGTCCCATGCAACAGGGAGGTCAGACTCTGACTCCTACACCAGTTTCTAGATTAGTTCGAGCACGAACATTTGTTTAAGAGGGGGAGAATGTAACGATCCTGCCGGTTATTTTGAGTATTTTAACCCTGTTTCCCCTATTTGATGCTTTACATATGTGCAATTGTCGTTACATGTGTTACACCTTATGTTTTCGTACGTGAGAGTATGTCGAAAGTTAATAGATATAAGCTCATAAATGAGATCATCTTTTGAAGTACATAAAGTAAGTTAATTATATTACCGTGGAGGTTAAAAATATTTAAGATCATGAACTGCAAGTTCCAAGAGGGTTGGAAGGCGTAGAAGCTAAACAAATTGAAGAAAATAAGTTTTGTCGAAAGTCGACAAGTAGGGAATGCTATAACATGTACTTTTGGGGTGAGACTAGGATGCTTAATATGATAAGGAGGTTATTTGTGAGTTATTTTAGTCGTATGATAGTCGTGTTTTATGTTTTAAAGTTAAGCGAGTTGTGGAACAGAAGTTGGCAAAGGTCATCACAAGTTACATTCATAATGTGCTAAAGATTAGGTCATATACATCTGATCTTTTCTCCCAATATCTTGGAATTACGGGACAATGCACCTACCAAGTTAAAGATCTACGAGTCTAGTTTCTAACGCATTAAACCATTCATCGATACAATATCCGAGTAGAGATATATTCATGTTTTTGCAAGACCGCTCAAGTAGCTCCCAATGGGATCCACTTAGGCAGTTGATGATAGGGGTGGGCATAATACTGGTCGAACCGCAAAAACCATCTGAACTGTGAATTTCGGTTTCACGGTTTTGGTTTAATCGGTTATTCGGTCGGAGTGCGTTTTTTAAATTATTAAATTTTGCTTTTTCGGTGCGGTTTACGGTTTTGGTGTTTCGGTTTCGGTTAAACCGAAAAACCGCAATTTTGGGTATGAGTTGAGAAAAATAGGTTTGAACATATGAGTTCTTGTGGGTCCAAAACTTATTACCCATCCGAAGCCCACCCAATTTACCCAAACCCATCTGAAGCCTAACCTAAGACTTAGTGACTTACGTTACTTCCCACTTCCTAGTCTTCCCTAACCCTTATTCCCTTCCTTAGAAATCAGAAATTAGGGTTCCTCCTCTAGTTCTCTGTGCGACTGCTACAGTGCTGCCGTTGCTCGACTGCTATCTATTGTGAGCCTGTGACGCCTTCTTCCTCAGCTCGTCGCTCATCCTTCTTCCTCAGGTTAGTGGTTACCTCTTTCTTCTGAGTTCCTTTTCAATTTTCCCTCATCGCTCATTCGATTTTGGTGTAGAGCTTGTACCTTTTGGTGTACCACTTTTATACATGAGTTCCCTCTCTATCATCAATTAAATTATTTTTGCTATTTGATGTAAAATTTGGTTATGCCCTTCAAATAGCAAACTGGAAGTTTACACGGAACAACAGTGAAAGAACTGGAAGTTTATGACCGAAACAGTGAAAGAATAACCACTGGACTGGAAGTTTATGACCGAGCTAGGATTAAATCCAAGATATAACCACTGGACTGCCAACTAGAAACAATGAAAGAATTTGCTACAATTAAAGATCCGTAGTCTACATCGGATATAAAAATCTTGAACCGGAAATAACCGAACCGAACCTTGAAAAAATTGCTCCGAACCATAAATAATTTGGTTTGATTTGGTTATTGAAATTACAAAACCGAAAACCGATAAACCGAACCATACTTTCATAATAACCGACCGAACGACCGACGCCCACCCCTAGTTGATGATTCTCCAACCTTTAAAGATCGAGGCAAGGCTCATTTGAGTTCATTATTCGACCCAACCAGACACTATACTCTCCCAAAACCCTCTCAAATCAGTCTCCATGATTTTAGATTTAAATTCAAAGATAAAAACATGAATCCAATGCTAGAAATCCTATGGTGCTGGTTAGATCACAATTCTTCATCTTGTGGCTATTTTTGAGGATTCTTGAAGTGAAGAAACCTCAGGTTTCATGTTGTTCTTGTTGATAAGGGCTTGAATCAGTCCGTCTATCATATATATATTGGAGTTCAAGGCGAACTACAAGTGTTTACACACCAACTTAAACACCAAAAGTGGATTCAAGAAGAGAGTACAACACCTATAGTGTTGTGGTATCATTGAGGATAGTTGTGGGCTGTGTTTGGCTAAAATTTCATATTGTTTCTGCTGGTTAAGGTGAGTATAATATCCTACTACATGTGCTTGAAGTTTTTTGTATATTGGTTGCATTATTTGAGCAAAACTGGAATCTCCCAACGGTGTGGACACAAGACAGGAGAACTCAAGGAATCACGGGATATACCCAAATATGGAACAAAGTAAGATGTTACATAGGAATAAGTGGAGCCTGGATTAAATAAGACTGATGCATCTCTATGACAAACCAGAAAAACACCTATGATAACTGAGTCAGATGCAACTGCCTCAGTCCTAGTAGGAAGATCATAACATATGGCCGCCTCGACCTCTAGGGTGACCTCTACCCGCCCGACCTCCACCTCTAGCTGGCTGTGCAGGTGGAGTGGAAATGTTACACCCCATGTTTTCTTACGTAAAAGTACGCTATAAGTAAATTGGTGAAAACTCGGAAATGAGATATTACATCCCGCATTTGCGTATGTTAACATTTCGTCATAAGTTAATCGACGTAAGTTCGGGAATGGGATTATTTTGAGATTATAAGCATTATGCTATTTCAAAACAAGTGATTCGTAAATTCGTGAAGGAGAGAGGGTAAGTAAATTGAAGAAAATGAATTTCGCCGAAATTTGACATTTTGGGATAAAATACGGCCCAAGCTAAAATACCCAGTATTTATGGACTAATGCCATACAAGGTACCACATGGCCATGATAGTGAGGTGTATAAAGTGTGTAGTATTTTAAGTAAATTTAGATAATTCTTAATTATGTAGATTATTGGTTAATGGGGGAATTATCAAGTTAACTAAAACTTAGTGGGTAATTAATTACAATTCTTTGGACATGGCAGCAAATTAGGTGAGAATTAATACTCAAATGAGTGACTCTTACACTATAAAGCTAGGTGGCACAATTAATGAGATTGGTGGCCAAGTCATCACCCACTTTGATAAAAATAATTAAGAGATGTATAAGCTTGCTAAGCTTATAGATGGAATTCACAAAGCCATAATCAGAACGTGATGGCTTCAGCAAATATCATACAAGGTTATGATTAAATTCACAAAGTGATCATACGTAATTGCTACAAAAATTCATACGAGATTTCATAAGGTAAGAGCAACAGGATTTTGCGATTTTAAGGGAGTACAGTGCAATCTTTCTCAAGAATATCATACGAATTTTCCCCTACTTCGATTCGCCGTTACGTGTTGTCGCAATCAACAGGTGTTAAAGAGATTCTCAAGTGAATCGGCTCAGGTATGTTAAGGCTAAGCCCTTCCTTCATTTTGGCATGAAATCATAACTACACAAGTTTGATAACGAGGCATAAAGAGAAATTCATATCCCTGAATTTATGTATATTTCATAGTCTCATAAGTTACATCATTCTCCCTTATCGGGTCTTCATATACAATTGACTATTGTCTTATTCCAGTCAAGAGAGCAGAGATTCTATATATTCAGTATTACGGTATTTTCATTACGATCGAACTATAATTGATGGGCAGGCCCCTATTGGGAAACCTCTGATCAGATGGTAAGTTATATACCGAGCATGCTATGGCCGAGCGCCTATGAGAGAGCCTAGTTGGACGAGATATAGAGCCTAGTATGGTCGAGCACCTATGAGAGAGCCTACTACGACAGAGCAGTTATATATATATATATAACGAGCCTTATAGGTCCGGACAACTATTTTACTTACTATATTGAGAGAGTTGAGTCAGTATCAGCAGGTAAGCATATCATCAGATTATCTTTGACTCCGAGTTACTTTCAGTTATTATATTATCAGTTCAGTTTCAGCTTTCAGTATATTTCCTTACATACTCGGTACATTATTTCGTACTGACGTCTCTTTTTCGGGGGCGCTGCATTTCATTTATGCAAGTTCAGAAAGACAGACGGGTAGATCTCCTCATTAGGTGTTGCCCGAGTTCAACTTGATCGGTATGCTCCATGCCCTTCGGATTTGCCGGGTCTAGAGCTTTATGTACATCTTGTGTATATATGTATATATGATATGAGTAGGCCGGGGCCCTGTTCCGATCACAGTATATCTATTAGTAGAGGCTTGTAGACATATCCTGTCAGTTAATGCAGTATTTTGGGCTTGTAGGCCTTTTATGTATATTTTGTTGGTTTGCCAGCTGTAGTAGTTATGACGGCCTTGTCGGCCCAGCATTATATTGATGTTTAGTCAGCATTCGCAATTTTCTTGCAATGTGGCCCATGGCCAAAGTATGACATTATATGTTCAGAGTCCCTTAGTCGCAAGTTGGTACACAAGGATAGGTGAGGCACCGGGTGCCGGTCTCGCCTCCCTAGGTTCGGGGCGTGACAAAAGTGGTATCAGAACAGTTCTGTCCTTCGAAGTCTACAAGCCGTGTCTAGTAGAGTCTTGTTTATGAGTTTGTTGTGCACCACACTTATAAGAAGGAGGCTACAGGGCATTTATGATGTTCATTATTTCTTCTTACTCTAGATTGTGTGGTAGAGCTCAGTTGTAAGAACTTAATTTCCTAAACTCTATCTTATTCATAATACGATGATGCCTACATCCAGAAAGACAATTGATAAGAGATATAGTTGTGGAAGAGTTGAGTCATAGGAACTCGATTTTGCATGATTCTTATGATGAGTAAATGTGAGGTCTTCAGCAGATCATGCGTGTACTAAAATGTGTAAGGTTCTTGATAAGGAGCTTTAAGGCAATAATATTTATCCACTCTTACAGTAAAGAGAAGAATATGATAATTGTAAAGTAGACACAAGTTTTAGCAAGTAAAAGGAGCAAGGTGAAGAAGGGTACGAGGTACCCAGTTAATGAAGATTATCATTATTTACCATTCAGGAAGAGAGATATAAGTATCTTGAGTTACCTTCAACAGTAATAGAGGTATGTACAATTGGTCACACCCATATCATTTATGCCATATGGAAGCTAACAAAAGTTGTATAAGAGAAGGACGAATATCAGGATCTGGCTGGGGTTAGAGTAACCCAAAATGGTGGATGGATTGTTTGCGTTAGTTGACATTTACGAAGGATATTGCAAATGTGCTAATAGATCTCCTTGTGAGACACCCAAAGGGTGCACTCTAAAATAATACAGCTAGATATGTGTACTACAAAGATAGGCACTGGAAGCCTTGAAAAGGATAAATATTACCCTAGTGTGGCTCCCATACCTGGTAAAAAAAGAATGTTAGGCAACCCAAAAAGCCAGTAAATGGAATAAGTGGAGCTAAAAGCAAAAGAATATCCTGTTGAAAATTTCAAAATAAAGTGATAGGCAGAAATGTTAGCGGGAAATAAGAAAAGAGTTAATGAAGCATTATGAGTAAGATACGATACACGGATGACAACGGTAGATCAAAAGATGACAGTATTACAGAGTATATAGTCAAGTGAAGCAAAAGACGAGAGGTGACAAGACGTGAGATACCAAAAAAGTATAGGCCATATAGTCATATCCTCATTTCGAGAAATAAGTTCGGGACTCTAACATGATCACCATAAGGAAAAGTTAGACTCCAGAGTAACAAAAATCAATATGGGCTGGTGAACAAGATAAACTAAACATGAAATAGGGACTGAATGATTTGATAATGGTCGACATCATGTGAATTGCAATTTGCGTTCTGGCGATAATAGAATGGACAACAAAAGGATAACCTTTAAAGGTCATTTAGGAAGACGCTTCTCTAAAGCAAGCAATGTGAGCAAAGTTAAGCTTAAGGGAAACTCACTAGGTCTTCATCCTATAGGTAAGATTCTATACCTTAACCCTCAATTTCGAATTTTGTATAGAAATGGATAATAAGCAAGATAATTTCTGGGTAAGAGGGTTGGTTATTTTACATGCATGTATTATCAAAGGATGTAGAAAGATTGTTGAGCTAAAAATGATAAAGAGTGGGTTGTGGGATGATGAAGTCCTTCATAAAAAGGACATTAAAACCTCATCCACACCTAGTGTTTGATAAAATGCTCAAGTGAGCTAGAACCATGACCATCTTCCTAATTTTGATTTAATTTGTTATATTTCTAAAATAGATTGAAGTTGCTGAGAATTTCGGAATGTTTTAGAGTATAAGGAAGCTCAAGTGGGGTATGTTGGCTAAACTCTTCTCTTAGAATTGAATCCCACGATATTCATGTAAATTATGTAAGTCCCGAGTGATTCATTATGAAATTGGCTATTCCGAGTAAGATTGGGTTGAAAGATATATGTTCAACAAGCATCCCAAATGCTCTATTCATGTTATGTTACCAATTGAGGATGTGTTAAAATATGGGTTGTGCATTAATAATGTTTCGACTTTAAGTCAAGTTCAAATGAAGGCTATTATGCCAAATTTTGTGAAATATCTCTATATGCATTAGACTCTAAATTGCTCACATGTGTACTACACACTTTGATTTGAATTGTGTTTATTGTTGATGATGAGGATGATATTTGAAATTTATAATGTGAGCATGAAATACTGAATATGGCCAACGTGCCAAGAATAATCTTATAATTATGGCCACTAGTGCCAATGAAATGAAAAGATGTGAAAGTATTATGAAATACGATGATTGATATAAAAAGGTTGATGTATCAAATAAGACGGCCTAGCCGATCGGGTCGTGATCGGACACCGTGCCGCACACATGGTGGTGATTGTGTTGAAAATTGTAATTGAAATTGTGATTATGGTCGATGTCCCTAATGGATAGCCTAGCTGATCGTGTCATGATCGGACTCCATTTTAAAGACGGTGGTATTGATATTGAGAGAAATTGTGGTTGATATCTCTAATGAGATGGCCTAGCCGATCGGGTCGTGGTCGGACTCCGTGCTAAGAGTACGGTGGTACTGGTTTTGTGAATAATGGGATTGTGGACAATGGTATATCGATACTAGAAACCTCCCAATGTGAGATATGAGAATTAATTTGAACACTGTCTTGATCCTAAATTGAGGTTTGATGTTGATTAAGGCTTTAATTGATATTATGATAATCTTATTTGTATTATTTGTCATTCTATTGAGAGGGTGGTTAGTTATACATACTAGTGCTATTCGACAGTACTAACGTCCCTTTTGTTGGGGGCGCTACATCTTTCAATGGATGCAGGTGGTTCCACAGTAGGAGATATTGGTCAGTGATAGCAGTGCACCTTCTTCCCAACTGACTTGGTGAGCCCCACTTCATTCTGGGGTCATGAATCTTTTCTACTTTGTGTATTCGGTTTGAGGTATAGCTGGGGCCTTGTTGCCGGCATTATCATTGCACTCTTCTTTATCTATAGAGGCTCCGTAGACATAATGTGGGTTGTGTATTGGTGTTGGAGAAAGTAAAACTATGTTATGTTGTGGATGTATTACTTGTCCATTGGGACTTTAAAAATGATGAAACAATTAAAAATGAATTGGTATTTAGAGACATGACCACTTTATTGTTTAATTAAGGAAAACATATATTCTCTTTATTCATGAATGAGTTTGGGTAGAAGGAATCTAACAGGCTTGCTCGGTCGGGTTCACTCGGTTGAGCGCCGGTCACTGTAACACCCCGGAAAATATTTGAAGTATTTCAGTGTAAAGCCCCGTAATATTCGCAAGTGAATTCAAGGTTTTGTGGTGCCGGAGTAGGCTTAAGTATTCAAGGTTTCGAACTTTTTGGGTTGAACAATGCACCGGAAAGTAAAGAAAAATTTTTGGAGGAAAAGCGCGTTTATGCGGCCCATTATGCGGCCGCATAATCACTCTACGGACCGCATAATAGCCGCAGAGTGAAATAGTAAGTTTGGCCAACTTGGGGTCAGTTTTGTGGTCGATTATGCGACCGTATAATCGATATGCGGACCGCATATCGATCGCATAATCCCTCTTGAGTTTTTGTGGAGGGAGTTCTGCGGTGCATTATGCGACCGCAGAACGAGTATGCGGATAGCATACTGGTTGCATACTTGAGCCGAAAGTTTAGGCCCCTGAGGGCCATTTCTGCGGTCACTTTGCGGACCACATAACCATTATGCGGTCGCATATGTGATCGCAGACCTGTGTCGGGGCACCATTTTTCTTAATTTAAAACCCGACCCCCATTGCGTTAAAACACCCCTTAGGTCTATTTTGAGCTCATTTTCAGATGTTTCTAGAGTGAGAGAGAGAGGGTTCAAGAGGGAGGGTCTAAGTTTTCATCAAATTGATATTCAATCATCACTCAAAGCTTGGAAATATTAAAGTAGAGTACCAATTCTTCCTCCAAAAAGGTAAGACTTCATCACCCCAGCTCTTAATTTCAAACATAGCTATAATGAGGTATTAATAAGATGGTCCATGGGTGTGAGGGTTGTTTACCTTGCATGCATGTGATAAAGAGTGTGGGAAAAATAAGAAGTGAACTAGAACCATGAACGTTTTCCTAATTTTGGATTCAATTTGTATATTGCTAAAATAGATTGAGGTTGCTAAGGGTTCCGAAAAATTGTAGAGTCTAAAGAAGCGCAATTGAGGCATGTTGGCTAAACTTTCTCTCTGGAATTGAATTCCATAATGTTTCTATAAGTTTCAAAATGTGGGTTACGTATTAAAAGGTTATGGCTTTGAGTCCTGCTTTAATGAAAGATAGAATTGTCTAAAAGCTTTTGTACTAAATTCATGCCCATTAGTGGCTGCTTTAACTAATGCTTTGATTTATAAATATATCCAGTATGATTCGAGTTCTATATACTCATGAGTTGAAATTGTACATTTTCATTTCTGGTTGAGAGTATTGCAAGAGTAAATAGTGTATTGACTGTTTATGATTTTTCATGTGTGTTTCTATTGTTGGTTGGTATGCTTCATTCTTTAGGGAAGAAACCATTTGTGTTTGAAGTTTCTATTTCAAATGGATTTGAAATATATGATTTTTAAAATATCCTATATATCGATACTTGATGGTAATCTTTGAAATTGAAAGAGGTGAAAGTGTGGAATATGAAATACGGCCATCGTGCCAGGAATAAAGAATCTTGTGAATGGCCTAATGAGCCAAGGAAATATTGTCGTTGTGAATGACTGGAAATACTAATGAGAATTTATACAATGTGAAAGATATTGAGGTGAGTACAATTGTATTTATGATTTTTCTATTTGCAAATCAAATCAAAACTATTTTTTGGAGCATCATTAGCAATACCAAGGAAGGGTGGGTCATAAGACCCACACCCGAAACTACACGTGCCGGTGTAGGGGTGGATTGTGATATTATTTCCCCTTAATTGGGATGAAACTGGAACCTTTGTGGATTGGAAAAGTCAACCTGCACGGCATATGTGGGAAGGCGGCCTAGCTGATCGGGTGGAGATCAGACGCCATATTGCGCATATGGTGGTACTACTCTTGGTAACAACTTTCTTTCGCATCACATGTCAAACCACATTGTT
>AWOL01S0002995.1:298863-323173 GCA_000715115.1 Nicotiana otophora
GACTATGTGTTCCAAATATGGATGGTCTCCGTGAAAGAATTTTGACTGAAGCTCACACTACTAGGTATTCCGTGCACCCAGGTTCTACAAAAATGTATCATGATCTTAAGGAAGTCTATTAGTGGAATGATATGAAGAGGAATGTGGCAGACTTTGTGGCAAGATGTCCGAATTGTCAGCAAGTGAAGGCCGATCACCAAAGGCCCGGTGGGTTGGCACAGAACATAGAAATTCCAATGTGAAAATGGAAAATGATTAATATGGACTTTGTGGTAGGATTACCGCGCACTCCGCGCAAGTTTGACTCAATTTGGGTGATTGTGGATCGACTCACGAAGTTAGCACACTTTTTTCCCATTAAGTCTACTAACACATCGGAGCAGTATACTCAGTTATATATCAAAGAAATAGTCAGGTTGCATCGCACCCCAGCTTCCATCATTTCTGATCGGGGAGCACAATTCACTGCTAATGTTTGGAAGAAATTTCAGCAAGGTTTGGGTAATCGGGTGAATCTCAGTACAGCCTTTCACCCGCAAACTGACGGGAAGGCAGAGCGGACTATTCAAACGCTTGAGGATATGTTGCGCGCTTGTGTTCTGGACTTCAAAGGTAGCTGGGATGATCATTTACCACTTATAACATTTGCATACAATAATAGCTATCATGCTAGCTTTCAGATGGCACCGTTCGAGGCTTTATATGGTAGGAGATGTAGATCTCCCATTGGGTGGTTCGAAATTGGGGAAGCAGAGTTGATAGGGCCAGACCTTGTGCATCAGGCTATGGAAAAAGTTAAAATCATTAAGGAGTGGTTGAAGACTGCTTAGAGTCATCAGAAATCCTATTCGGATGTTCGTCGTAGGGATTTGGAATTCAAAAAAGATGATTGGGTATTCTTGAAAGCTTATCCCATGAAGAGTGTAATGCTATTTGGTAAGAAAGGGAAATTGAGTCCGAGGTATGTCAGACCGTACAAAATCATTCAGAGGATCGGTAAGGTGGCATACAAGCTTGAGCTACCGCCTGAGATGTCATTAGTACACCCGATGGTTCATGTGTCTATGTTGAAGAAAATGGTTGGAGATCCGACACTCATTGTTCCGGTCTAGAATATTGAGGTAAATGAGAGATTGACTTACGAAGAGATTCCGATTTCTATTATTGATCAGCAAGTCCAAAAATTGAGAAATAAAGAAATTACCTCAGTGAAAGTGTTGTGGCAAAACCAACAGGTTGAAGAGGCTACTTGGGAGGCCGAGGAAGAAATGAAGAAAAAGTATCCTTATTTGATTGAATGACCATGTATTTATAAAGTCGTGATCTATGAAAAAAAAATTCTAAGAGTTGCTTTCTATAAATTACGTATGATTTGNTTCCGGGGAAGGCTAATGTTGTGGCGGATGCTCTTAGCCGAAAATTTATGGGTAGCTTAGCACACTTGGAGGCATATCATAGGACATTGGCCAAAGAAGTTCACCGATTGGCTAGTTTGGGAGTTCGTCTTGCGGACTCTAGCAAAGGNCGTGATCTATGAAAAAAAAATTCTAAGAGTTGCTTTCTATAAATTACGTATGATTTGTACATTTGATATTAAGGGTGTTCCGTGCTTGTAATATAATTGTTTGTGAGGCCACAGTTGGTGTTGTTTTGTATTATGTTACGTCGTTGGCATACATATATGTTGTTAGGATATTTTTCTGGGGCTCTCTGACAGGTTGATAGGCCTAGTTACAAAGGAATCTTTGGCGAAATGTTCGGAAATTTTGGGAGTTAGTCAAATTTGGGGCTGCTCGAAGGTGGTATGAAACAAACAGAGTTGCATAAGATGTTAATAATAGGTTTTGAACCCTCATTCGAGGACGAATGATCCTAAGCGGGGGAGAATGTAACACCCCGAAAACGTTTGAAGAATTTAAGTGTAAAGCCCAATAAAATTTGCAAAGAAACTAATGTTTTATGGTGCCGGACTAGGCTTACGTGTTTGAGGGTTATAGAAAATGTTTGGGTTGAACAATGCACGGGAAAGTAAAGGAAAGTCTTTGCCGGAAATGTGCATTTATGCGGTCCATTATGCGACTGCATAATCACTCTGCGGGCCACATAATGGCTACAGAAGTGAGCAGGAGAGGGCTATTCTGGAAGCAGCTATGCGGTCGACTATGCGACCGCATTTATGTGGTGCATTATGCGACCACATAACAGTTATGCGGACCGCATACACATGCAATTCTTTTGGCTATTTTGTAACCAATTATGCGACCGATATGCGGTCCGCATAACCATTATGCGGTCGCATATGCGACCGCAGAACTTGTTACGGAGCTTCATTTTTGGGTTTTGAAAACCCGACCCTATTTTGTTAAATACACTCTTTCGGTCATTTTTGAGCTATTATATGACATTTTAGAGTGAGAGAGGGTGCTCTAGAGTGAGAAGGTGTTCCCCAATAATTGTTCTTCAATTCTTGCCCAAGTTTTGGAAGATTGAGAAAGGAAACTCACTAGGTCTTCATCCTAGAGGTAAGATTCTACACCCTAACCCTCAACTTCGAATTTTGTGTAGAAATGGATAATAAGCAAGATAATTTCTGGGCAAGAGGGTTGGTTATTTTACATGCATGTATTATCAAAGGATGTAGAAAGATTTTTGAGCTAAAAATGATAAAGATTGAGTTGTGGGATGATGAAGTCCTTCATAAAAAGGACATTGAAACCTTATGCACACCTAGTGTTTGATAAAGTGCTCAAGTGAGCTAGAACCATGACCATCTTCCTAATTTTGATTTAATTTGTTATATTTCTAAAATAGATTGAAGTTGCTAAGAATTCCGGAACAGTTTAGAGTGAAAGGAAGCTCAAGTGAGGTATGTTGGCTAAACTCTTCTCTTAGAATTGAATCCCACGAAATTCATGTAAATTATGTAAGTCCCGAGTGATTCATTATGAAATTGGCTATTCCAAGTAAGATTGGGTTGAAAGATATATGTTCAACAAGCATCCCAAATGCTCTATTCATGTTATGTTACCAATTGAGGATGTGTTAAAATATGAGTTGTGCATTAATAATGTTTCGACTTTAAATCAAGTTCAAATGAAGGCTATTATGCCAAAATTTGTGAAATATCTCTATGTGCATTAGACTCTAAATTGCTCACATGTGTACTAACACTTTGATTTGAATTGTGTTTATTGTTGATGATGAGGATGACATTTGAAATTGATAATGTGAGCATGAAATACTGAATATGGCCAACGTGCCAAGAATGATCTTATAATTATGGCCACTAGTGCCAATGAAATGAAAAGATGTGAAAGTATTATGAAATGCGATGATTGATATAAAAAGGTTGATGTCTCAAATAAGACGGCCTAGCCGATCGGGTCGTGATCGGACACCATGCCGCACACATGGTGGTGATTGTGTTAGAAATTGTAATTGAAATTGTGATTGTGGTCGATGTCCCTAATGGATAGCCTAGCCAATCGGGTCGTGATCGGACTCCGTGTTAAAGACAGTGGTATTGATATTGAGAGAAATTGTGGTTGATGTCTCTAATAAGATGTCCTAGCCGATCGGGTCGTGATCGGGCTCCGTGCTAAGAGTACGGTGGTACTGGTTTTGTGAATAATGGTATTGTGTACAATGGTATATCGATACTAGAAATCTCCCAATGTGAGATATGGGAATTAATTTGAACACTGTCTTGATCGTAAATTGAGGTTTGATGTTGATTAAGGCTTTCATTGATATTATGATAATCATATTTGTATTATATTTCATTCTATTGAGAGGGTGTTTAGTTATACATACTAGTGCTATTTCACAGTATTAACGTCCCTTTTGCTGGGGGCGCTGCATCTTTCAATGGATGCAGGTGGTTCCACAGTAGGAGATATTGGTCAGTGATAGCAATGCACCTTCTTCCCAACTGACTTGGTGAGCCACACTTTATTCTGGGGTCCTGAATCTTTTGTACTTTGTGTATTCGACTTGAGGTATAGCCGGGGCCTTGTTGCCAGCATTATCATTGCACTCTTCTTTATCTATAGAGGCTCCGTAGACATAATGTGGGTTGTGTATTGGTGTTGGGGAAAGACAAACTATGTTATTTTGTGGATGTATTACTTGTCCATTGAGACTTTAAAAATGATGAAATAATTGGAAATGAATTGGTAATTATAGACATGACCACTTTATTGTTTAATTAAGAAAAACATATATTCTCTTTATTCATGAATGAGTTTGGGTTGAAGGAATCTAACAGGCTTGCTCGGTCGGGTTCACTCGGTTGAGTGCCGGTCGCGCTGCCCGGTTTTGGGGCGTGACATCAATGAAGGTGCACACCTCCTGAGTCTAGGGAAGTCCCTTACCATATGATGAGTGTCACCACACTCAAAACAAGCTCTCAGAGAACGTGGCTACTGGAACTGGCTCGGGCATGGTCGGCTAAAATGACCGCTGAAAGCACCCCATGCAGGAAGTGCACTAGACAGTGGCGGTACATAATGGGCGACCTGAGACCTAGGAGTGGCCGGAACACCGCTGGAAGCTGGAAGTGGTGAATGAACAAGGTGGCTCACATAGCCTATACCATGACGGGTTGCAACTAAGGCATAAACACCACTATATGTGCCATAATGTAGAGGCCTCTTGGCCTCCCTCTCCTCTCTCTCCCAACTCTACATACCCTAAAATCTCTTAGAGATGTCCACAACCTGCTACTATGGGGTATCAGTCTCCAACTCTCGAGCCATGCTGAATCTAATACCAAGGTTGAGTCCCTCGATAAATCGACGAGCTTGCTCTCTAACAGTGGAAACTAATGCAGGTGCATGTCTGGACAACTCGCTGAACTGGACTACATACTCTGATACGGTCATAGCACCCTAGCACAACTGCTCAAACTCTACACGCCATGCATTCCTAAGACTCCGGGGAACAAACTCCCTCACGAACATCTCTGAGCACTGAGCCCAGGTCAGTGAAGCTGCCTCGACTGGGCTACCCAACTCATACGCTCGCCATCATTGATAAGCTGCTCTCTTAAGCTGGAACGTAGTGAAAGCAACCCCACTCGACTCTACAATACCCTTAGTATGGAGGATACAATGACACTCCTCCAGAAAACTCTGTGTGTCGTCTAAAGCCAACCTGATGAAAGTAGGAGGGTGGTACTTCTTGTACCTCTCGAGCTTGAGCTGCTCCTCCTTAGAAGCTGCTGCCCTAACCTCGGGCTAGACTGGGATAACCTGCTATACTGGTATGACCTCTAGAACTTCGTCAACCTGGACCCGCTGCTCTAGGGTATGGGCAGCGGGAGTTTGTGCTCCCCCCCCCAGTCTGAGATGTGGCAGGAGCTAGTGGAATTAACCCTGCCTGAGCTAGAGTGCCAAACATGCTCAAAAACTAGGTGAGGGTCTCTTGAAGTGGAGGGGCAGTAACAGGCGTCTCAGGTGCCTTCCCCCAACTAGAGCTACTGGTGGCTCCTCTGTAGCAGCTGAGACATGTGCTCTGGCTGCGCCACGTGCCCGTCCTTGACCTCTAACCTGGTCCTAGCCTCTCGCGGCTTTGGTAGGGGACGCGGGTGTCTGATCTTCCGATCCAGCCGTGCGCGTCCTCGCCATCTGTGAGAGAATAGAAAGACAAAGATTTAGAATTTCGAAGTCAACAAATTTGCACGATAAGGAATCAAGGAGGTGAAACTTTTCCTAACAGCTCCATAGCCTCCCGAAGATAAGTACAGACGTCTCCGTACCGATCCGCAAGACTCTACTAAACCTGTTTGTGACTCATAACACCTATGAACCTAGAGCTCTGATACCAACTTGTCATGACCCCAATTTCCCTCTATAGGATGTCGTGATGACACCTAATCTCTAAGACTAGATAAGCCTAACAAAACATGCGAAATATAACAAATAAACGCTCAAATACTCAACAATTTTAATAAAGAAAACTCCACAACTCTGCATTTACAATTTCTCCAAAACTTGGTGATATCTAGTCACAAGCTCTGCAACGGTGTCATAATCATCCCTATACAACTGTATCTAATAAAAGAATGAAGATATAGAAATATATAGAGGGTGACTCCGAGGTCTGTGGATGCTGGCAGGTGTACCTTGAATTCTCAAAGTACGATCTCAACTCACTGGTACCTAGGCTGGTAGGAGGTACCTAGATCTTCACAAAAGATGTGTAGAAGCGTAGCATGAGTACACCACAATGATACCAAGTAAGTGCCAAGCCTAACCTCGATAGAGTAGTAATGAGGTCAGGTCAAGGCCCTACTAGAATAAATAAGAATCTGAACAAGTAATTAATAGTGTAATAATAATAACAATATAAATGAAACAATTAAGAAGTATACTAAGATTGGCTACACTGAACAAGACAAATAATGCATCATGGAAAAAAATACGAAATTTTATGACACAGAACAAGGCAGTAAAACACAAGTGAAGTAATGCACAAGTATGAACAAGAGTCATTACCGAGGTACCGCCTCATAGTCTTAAATCACAAATCATTTCATAACCTTTTTTATATCACCGCGGGAGCCTTGCATTTAGTTTTGAAATCATTTATCCGAAATAGCTTCCCGCATTTTAGTCCACCTTATCATACCGCGTGGCTTCAAGTAGTTCCCCTACTAGCAACAGGCGTATCAAGCCCACCTTATCTCACCACATGCATTTCAACCCCAAAACCTTATACCACCACATGTGTATCAATATCACAACGTATCACAAATCGCACCTCAAGTGCCCAATATCACAATTTGCCAAGAAACCAACAACAATAGTAATTTCACAACACGTAGCCCATGGCTCAACCACAATATGCACACGAGTATCAACTATAACAATCGGAAATGAATAACTCAACGAGAATAGTATTTCACAACTTAAAACTTTTCCTCAATGTGAATCACAACCCATATAACTCAAATATCAATTTCAACAACAAGATATTCCAAGGATAACAACTTCAAGTAAAACATTCAACGGTTAAATAATGAATATGTAATAAAGGAAGCAAGAACTTCGACTAAACATGTAGAGAAATTAACAACTAAGAGATAAGAAAAATAGGTCATGTGAAAATAGACTAATGATGATGAATATAACATGATAAGATAACTCAATTAAGGCATGAAAGGAATCGACATAGCTAAAACCGGTAAATTTCCACATTTAGCCCGTGTACGCACTCGTCACCTTGCGTACACGACTTTCACATATCACAATTATCACAAACCAACACCAATCCTAAGGGGTAATTCCCTCACACAAAGTTAGGCAAGACACTTACCTCAAAAGACGCTAACTCAATCCACTAGTAAGCCTTTTCCTCGATTATCCAATTTTGGACGGATCGAATCTAGCCAAAACAACTTCATACCATGAATATAAACTATAGGAAACTATTTTGAACAAAAAAAAATTACGATCTTTGCAAAGAAATAAAAAGTCAACTTAAAAAGTCAACCCAGGACCGTATCTCGAAACCAGACTAAAATTGTAAAATCCGAACACCCATCCGATAACGAGTCCAACCATACAAATGTTCCCCCAAATTGCCAACTCAAAACACTAATTAAATGATGAAAACAATAATAGATTCATGTAATATAGCCAAAACCGAGTTAGGATTTCTTACCCCAATGATTTCCTTGAGAATCTATCTAAACATCACTACAATCCGATCTCTCTAGGTCCAAAAATGAAACTAAACTTCAAACCCTCGAACTAGGTCTTTTCTGCCCAGTGATCTCGCTTTTGCGGGCATGGGGTCGCATCTACAATGCCGCAACTGTAAAAATTTCATCGCATGTGCAGTTCCAACTTAAGATCAGGAGATTCTGATTATGCAGCCAAATCACGCACCTATAGAAGGGTTCCGCTTCTGCGACCCTAGGCTTGGCCAGCCATTTCTGCTTCTGTGCTTCCTCATTCGCATCTGCTAGTTTGCTTCTGCGAGGCTCTAACCGCATCTGTAGTCACACCTAGGCGGGCCACAAAATAACTTCTGTGGCTCGAGCACCGCTTTTGCGGTGTCGCATCTGTGGCCCAAAGTGTGCAGGTGGGATTGCACCAGACACAACCTAGATTCAGCAATCACACAAGTCCAAATTTGATTTGGATTCAATCCGAATCACACCCGGGGCCCCCAGGACTCCGTCCGAAGATACAAACAAGTTCCAAAACACATATCAGACCTACGCGAGGCCAAAAATCACATCAAACAATATCGATTTTATAAATCGCAACCCCAATTCAAGCCTATAAAACTATGAATTTTCGAATTCCAAAACTGATGCCGATTCATACCAAAAGAATCAATTGACTTCAAATTCCGCACACAAGTCATAAATGGCATGATGGACCTATTTGAACTTCCAGAATTGGAATCCGACCCCAATATCAATAAAGTCAACTCCCGGTCAAACTTTCCAACCTTCCAAACCTTCAACTTCCCAATGTTTGCCAATTCACGTCGAACCGACCCACAAATCGCCAAATCAACATTCGGTCACGCTCCTAAGTCCAAAATTACCATACGAAGCTATTGGGACAGTCAAAATGCCATGCCAAAGTTATCTACATAAATCTCAAACTATGGTCAACTCTTTCGACTTAAATCTCTAACTTAGGGACTATATGTCCCATTTCACTTCGGAACTCACCGGAAACCAAAACCATAATACCCCCGGCAATTCACATAACCATAATACAACATATAGGAGGCAATAAATAGGAGACCAGGGTTAATATACTCAAAACGACTGGCCGGGTCATTATAGAATTAGGAGATGAATAGGAGGTTAGAAGTCCTCACACTTAATATCATTCTGGATATGTTATTAAGTTAATGGATGCGTGACTTTGTGGTTAAAGGGTTCAAAAGGGATTCAATTCGAGGTTCGGCGTGTTAAATAGTAGTTTCGTTGGTGATGTTTATACACATGTTATTGTGTAGCTTGATTTGTGTTGTGGTGCCGAAAGTATATAGGTGAAGTGTTTATTGGTTCGTGTTGGTTTATGGACTTTGGAAAGCTAGGAAAACATGGGAGACGCTTCCTGTTTTAATATAAAATAAGCTTGTCGTTCATTGTACGATAGTTGCATCTTTCGTAGCTTAACGATAGCAATATTATTGTTGTTGTAGATTGAAGTGCGACGAGATGAGTTCAACATGGTTATTGGACAGATTGTGATAAGGTATGTTAAGGCTAAACCTTTCCTTCATTTTTGGAATGATCTCGCAACTACATGCGTTTGATAACGAGACATAATGAGAAGTTTGTATTCCTGAATTTATGTACATTATCATAGTCTCATAAGCTACAAAATTCTCCCTTATCGGGAGTTTATATTCAAAAGTATTATCTTATTCTAGTGAAGAGAGTAGAGGATCTATATATATATATTATTATAGTATTTTTACCACCATCAAGCTATAATTGGTGGGTAGGCTCCTATTGGGTAATATTACAGTATTTTCACCACCATCGAGCTTTAATCAGTGGGTAGACCCCCATTGGGCAACCTATGATCATATGTTAAGTTATATACTGAGCCTACTATGGCCGAGCACCTATGAGCGAGCCCAGAATGGCCAAGATACAGAGCCTAGTATGGCTGAGCGCCTATGAGCGATCCTACTGCGGCAGAGCATTTACACCACCGAGCCTTATAGGGCTAGTCAACTATATTACCAACTATATTGAGAGAGTTGACTTAGTATCAGCAGGTAAGCATATCTTCATATCATCTTTGACTTTCAGTTATTATATTATCAGCTTTACAGGAGTCAGAGGGTCTACCCTAAGTATTACCACGAAAGACTAGATGAGTAAATATGGAAGAAGGCTTCAACCTAAGAATAGTGACCTAAAGAAGAAATGATCTTGTAACAACAATCTCATTACAACATTGTATGAGATAATATGAGTTGCACGAAATTCCAATATGTGTGGGCACTAAGATAAGCCAAGAATTCATGCAACAACTGACAGAACGACCAAGAAAAATAATTGCTTACACTTAAAGATAACTGAGAAGGAACAAAAGGAAATATAAGGTGTTAGAAAGTTAAAGGAAGGTTGCGAGTAGTTCAAATAGATATGTATAGGTAACAAGATAAAGTATGGTAGAGGGACAAGGTTTTAGGTATATAGGAGTAAGGATAAGGAAAGGTGAGTAAGAAGATGACAAGAATAGGTAAGTCCTCGGGATTAAGCCCATCAATTAAGAGAGCTAATGATTTTCGTAAGTAATAGAAAGCTTATTATATTTTGAACGAACTCGGAGGAGTCTAAGACTAGGAGAAGTTAGAAGGGTATAATTGTGATAGATAAGAGGATGACATTTATGCCTTTGATTGGGTAATGATTTAAAGAAAAGAGATTTCATGGATTGCACAGGATTATAATACCCCCATAAAATGAATCATGTTGAGATGCTAATGAAATACGGTTATTGAAGTATTGTATGGTCCCTAGGTGGATCAGGCAAATTAATTCAGATGTTCCCCAATGAGATGTGAGCCCTAGTGATAATGTATTACATAAAAGGTTTCAAGTTATCGGTGGTAGATTATTGATCAACATTAAGGTGAATCAACAATAGACGGATAAAAGTTCCAAAAAATGAGAGGAGATTAAGATGTCATTCTTTACATTAACAGTAATAAGAAAGCATTAAAGGACTTAGATTTATACATATGTGATAAGCATTGAGAGAGTAACCTAAGTTGGGTAGCAGACCTCGATAATAATAAATCAAAGTAAGAGTTATGGTATAGTATGACCTACCTAAATGTAGTAAATCCATAAGCATATAAGTTTAACAAAGTACCAAGTGAAAAACTTCAATACACCTATAGATGCCCAAAGGGACAGCTTGCCCTAGTTATGTATATATTCACAAAGTGAGGCCTAGAGATTGGCTAAAAGTTAGAGGAAATAGGAGAGAAGAGTCACATAGGCACGCGTACAAGGACATAGTCGTACAAGCTGCATGGCAGAAGGTAGCAATAGTTACGAGAATGGAAGAATTCCGACCACAGGTCGTGGTGTGAGAAAGAGGCCTAAAAGTAGGCCTTTGGATTTATTCACTGAACAGTTGCCTAGATGGCAAGGAAAATATTAAGGTATTCATAAGAGCTATATGTTATGAGACCATAAGCGCATTCAAGGACGAATATTCCCAGGGGGGAATGATGTTACACCTCGTGTTTTCGTACGTGAGAGTATGTCGTAAGTCAATTGATGTAAGCTCAAAAATGAGATCATCTTTGGAAACATAAAGTAAGTTAATCATATTACCATGGAGGTTACAAATAATTAAGATCATGAACTGCAAGTACCAAGAGGGTTAGAAGGCTTAGAACCTAAATGAACTGAAGAAAATAAGTTTTGTCGAAAGTCGACAAGTTGGAATGCTATAACATGTACTTTTGGGCTGTTTGAGGGTGAGTTAGGAGATGAATAGGAGGTTAGAAGTCCTCCAATTGTACTTAATATCATGTTGGATATGTTTTTAAGTTAATTAATGAGTGACTTTGTAGTTAAAGGGTTCAAAAGGGCTTCAATCCGAGATTGCCGTTCGTTGGGTTAAATAGTAGTTTCGTTGGTGATGTTTATGCACTTGTTGTTGTGTAGCTTGATTTTTGTTGTGGTGTTGAAAGTATATAGGTGAAGTTTCTATGGGTTCTTGTTGGTTTATGGACTTGGGAAAGCAAGGAAAATAGGGGATTTGCTGCCCGTTTTAATATAAAATAAGCTTGTCGTTCGTTGTACGATAGTTGCTTCTTTCGTAGCTTAACGATAGCATTATTATCGTTGATGTAGATTGAAGTGCGCCGAAACGAGTTAAACATGGTTACTTGACAGATTTTGATAAGGTATATTAAGGTTAAACCTTTCCTTCATTTTAGCATGATCCCACAACTACATGCGTTTGATAACGAGACATAATGAGAAGTTCGTATTCCTGAATTTATATACATTATCCTAGTTTCATAAGCTACAATATTCTCCCTTATCAGGACTTTATATTTAGTTAGGCGTTGTCTTATTTCAGTCAAGAGAGCATAGGGTCTACATATACAGTGTTATAGTATTTTCACCACTATCGAGCTATAATCAGTGGGCAGGCCCCTATTGGGCAGTATTACAGTATTTTCACCACCATCGAGCTATAATCGGCGGGTAGGACCCTATTGGCAACCTCTGATCAGATTGTAAGTTATATGCCGAGCGTACTGTGACCGAGCACCTATGAGCGAGAGCAGAATGGCCAAGATACAGAGCTTAGTATTACCGAGCGTCTATGAGCGAGCCTACTACGGTATAGCAATTACACTGCCGAGCTTTATAGGGCCGAACAACTATTTTACTTACTATATTAAAATAGTTGAATCGGTGTCAGCAGGTAAGCATATCTTCAGATCATCGTTGATTCTTAGTTATTTTCAGTTATTATATTATCAGTTCAGTTTCGGCTTTCAGTTATTCTATTTGTCGACGACCAATTTTGACCCTCCCTTTTAAAATTAATTTATTTGTACGTAATAATTTAAAATGAATGTGTCGAAAGTATTTTCTATCAATAAATATCTACTTTTACAAATTAATTAACTATTAAACTGTTCATCGATATGACATTGGAGTAGAGAGATATTCACGTGTTCACAAGATCGCACAAGCAGCTCCCAATGAGACCCACTTAGTCGGTTGATGATACTCCAACCTTTAATGATCGGGGAAAGGCTCATTTGGATTCATTTTCTGATCCAACCAGACCCTATACTCTCCAAAAACCCTATCAAATCAGTCTCCATGATTCTATAGTGAAAACCAAAGATAAAAATATGAATCCAACGCTAGAAATCTCGTGGTGCTTTCTAAATCGCATTTCTTCATCTTGTGGCTATTGTGGAGTATTCTTAAAAGTGAAGTAACCTCAGGTTTTGTGTTGTTATTGTTGATAAAGGTATGAATCAATCCCTACATCATATATATTGGAGTTCAAGGCGAACTACAAGTGTTTACACACCAACTTGAACACCAAAAGTTGATTCAAGAAGAGAGTACAACACCTATAGTGTTATGGTGTCATTGAGGATAGTTGTGGGCTGTGTTTGGATGAAATTTCATATTTTTTCTACTGGTTAAGGTGATTATAACACCCTACTACATGTTCTTGAAGCTTTTTGTATGTTGGTTTGCATTCTTTGAGTAAAATACTACAAGAAGAGACTTGAAATAGTTTGAGATGTTATTGTTTTTAATGGATTGTTTTGTAAAGGTTGTTTCCATTAACTTTAAAGGATTGGAAACCATGGAAAATGACTTTCTTATGATATTTTTATTATAAAAATATTGTCTAAATGTCGAACTTGCTGTTGATACTGTGAATATGAAGATAAAGGACAACATAACAATGAAAAGTTGTACTTGTTGTTGTTGGATTGTTGGGATATTTGAGGGTGAGTTAGGAGATGAATAGGAGGTTAGAAGTCCTCCGATTGTGCTTAATATCATGCTGGATATGTTGTTAAGTTAATAAATGAGTGACTTTGTAGTTAAAGGGTTCAAAAGGGCTTCAATCCGAGCTTGCCGTTCGTCGTGTTAAATAGTAGTTTCGTTGGTGATGTTTATGCACTTGTTGTTATGTAGCTTGATTTTTGTTGTGGTGTTGAAAGTATATAGGTGAAGGTTCTATGGGTTCTTGTTGATTTATGGACTTGGGAAAGCAAGGAAAATAGGGGATTTGCTGCCCGTTTTAATATAAAATAAGCTTGTCGTTCGTTGTACGATAGTTGCATCTTTCGTAGCTTAACGATAGCATTATTATCATTGATGTAGATTGAAGTGCGACGAGACGAGTTAAACATGGTTACTGGACAGATTCTGATAAGGTATATTAAGGTTAAACCTTTTCTTCATTTTGGCATGATCCCGCAACTACATGCGTTTGATAACGAGACATAATGAGAAGTTCGTATTCCTGAATTTATGTACATTATCCTAGTTTCATAAGCTACAATATTCTCCCTTATCAGGACTTTATATTCAGTTAAGTGTTGTCTTCTTTCAGTCAAGAGAGCATAGGGTCTATATATACAGCGTTATAGTATTTTACCCACTATCGAGCTATAATCGGTGGGCAGGCCCCTATTGGACAGTATTACAGTATTTTCACCACCATCGAGCTATAATCGGCGGGTAGGACCCTATTGGCAACCTCTGATCAGATGGTAAGTTATATTCCGAACGTACTGTGACCGAGCACCTATGAGCGAGAGCAGAATGGCCAAGATACAGAGATTAGTATTACCGAGCATCTATGAGCGAGCCTACTACGGATAGCAATTACACTATCGAGCTTTATAGGGCCGAGCAACTATTTTACGTACTATATTAAAAGAGTTGAATCGGTGTCAGCAGGTAAGCATATCTTGAGATAATCGTTGATTCTCAGTTACTTTCAGCTATTATATTATCAGTTCAGTTTCAACTTTCAGTTATTCTATTTGTCGACGACCAATTTTGACCCTCCCTTTTAAAATTAATTTATTTGTACGTAATAATTTAAAATGAATGTGTCGAAAGTATTTTCTATCAATAAATATCTATTTTTACAAATTAATTAACTATTAGTTTTTAAATTAATAATCTATCATTAGCATTATGTAATGACAAATATACTTACTATCTTTAAAATAATTATTAAAATACATAACTAATTTGATTAATTAGATTACTATGTTAATAATTCAAAATAAGTGTTATAATTTAGAAAAACAAAGTATTTTATAAATAATTAATTATGATAACTATTGGTATATTTAATATTTATAATTTTAATACACTTAATTGGAAATAATTAAGTTTATTTAAATTAATTTTAAAAGAGATTAAAAGGCGAAAAGGATAATTGTAATTTCTAATTAAACATAGGTTGGCTGCCATTTAAATAATTTCTAGCCCAATACACCAGCCCATATCCGAAAATGACCCAGTCCAAATACCCCTCCAATCCACCTTGGCAATCCTTGCCATTACCTTTAAATCAATTAGAGCTTGCCCTGTCACCCGTCTCCCACACACACAAAACAAACACAACTAATTCGAGCCGTCCGTTTCTATGATCAACGGTCCATGATTTTCTACTATATTTCCTCTTTAAATTTAAAACGCCCAGAGATTTAGTTCTAACTGTTGGATCATAAGGATCCAACGACCACCTAAATTCCCCACCAAAAATGTTTAATCCCAAATTATCAGGACTCTTGATCTCAAAGATCAATGACCCATATTTGATTTCCTAAGCTTAACATAGAGACCCAACCCCAACTATCCCCAAACCCTAATCATTCCTCACCTGATTCAATGTCATGCCTCGACCTCGTGGAGCGCGACCGATGCTCAACCGAGATAACCCAACCGAGCAAGCCTGTACAATACCTTCTACCCGTACTCACCCATGAATAAAGAGAAGATCTATTTCATTGATTATACCATTAGAAGATCATGTGAGCAACACCAATTCATTATCATTAGTTACATCCTTTATGAGTCTCAAAATACATACATTTTCATAGTTTGAAGTGGAACATGCGGTACAAATATAACATTACAAGTTTGACTCTCCCAACACTAACGTACAACCCACACTATGTCTATGGAGCCTCTAATATATACAAATAAGTACGATGATAGTGCCGGCAAGAAGGCACCGACTATACCTCAAAACATACTACACAATTAACAAAATATACACGACCCCGAAATGCAGTTGGGCTCACCAAGTCAGCTGGGAAGAGGGTATACCGCTATCACTGATCAAAGCCGCTTGTTGTGGAACCACCTGTATCCATTAAAGATGCAGCGTCCCGGGAAAAAGGGATGTTAGTACATATGGAATAGTACTAGTATGAATGAATGAACACCCTCTCAATGGAACGATTAATAAAACAAGGAAGAACAATCGTAGAATCAATGGAAGCCTCAAACAATACCAAGACACCAAGTTGGGAGCAAGATAAGATTTCAAGTAAATTACATATTTAGGTTGGGATATCTTTAGCACCGATATACCACCGTGAATTTAGCACGGAGTCCGATCACGGCTCGATCGGCTAGGTCGTCTCACCCAAAGACATCAACCACAATCACAATCACTATTAAAATATCAATCAGTATCTCAATCACAATCTCAAGCACAATCACTACCATGTGTGCGGCATGGCATCCAATCTCGACCCGACCGGCTAGGCCGTCTCACCACAATGTCATGTGGATCGACATCACCCTTTGCTAGCAATCATCTCATCCCATTTAAGGGGAATAATTTCATCACATCAGTATCATCCCAAACAAGGGAAATAATCACAATACACACCTACACTGGCACGTGTAGTTTTGGGGTTAGGTCGTTTCAACCTACCCTCCTCGGTGACTAAAGATTCTCCAAATTGTTTATTATATAAAGGACTTTTAGTTCATTACATAGTATTTTACTCATCGTTTTATTTCATTGGCACTAGTGGCCACAATTATAATATCATTCTTGGCACATTGGCAACTTCATATATCATGATCACCCCTTTCACTTTCAAACATCATCATGGATTATCAACAACAAAGCATCTCTAATCATGACTTTTAGTACACATATGAGCAAATCAGAGTCTTAGGCACCTTGGATTTTCTTCCACAATTTGGCATAATAACTAGCATTTGAGACATAACTGAATTCATAATATTTCGACACGTGGTCACATTTGAATACAATCTCGAAGGATAACACAATATGATAAGAGAGTTTGGTATACATTTTGAACATATAACTTTTGACACAGAGTTTATCCAGAATAGTCAAGTTTATAAGAAACAACTCGGAACATGAGACATAAGAGCTTGATCCAATCATAACTACAACTTACGAGGACATCATGGATTTGATTTTACTAGAGGAATTTAGCCAACATACCTCGCTTTGAGCTTCCTTAAGTTACTACAATGTTTCATAAATCTTAGCAACTTCGATCTATTTGGAAATATAACAAAATTGAACACAAATTAGGAAGGTATTCGTGGTTTCAACTCATTTGAGAATTGTAACAAACACTAGGTGGCCATTATGATCTCAAGGTCCTCCTATGGTGGATTTGTTCATCCTACAACCCGCAGCCTACCCATTTGAGCTCAACAACCTTCCCACAAACCTTCATAGTACGTGAATGCATAAATAACACTCTCACACCCAATAATCACACTCCTCATTAACCATTTTCTACCCCAAACTCGAAATTGAAACTAGGGTATGGAACCTTACCTCTTGGATGAAGACCTTGTGAGTGTTCCTTGTGAATTCTCCAAGTCTTGATCAAGGATTGATGAAAAATTAGCATAGGAATCCCCCCTCTCACTCTAGACCACTTTCCTCGCTCTAAAATATCAGTTAGGACCAGCCAAAATAAACTCCAAGTTGTTTTTGTAGAAATGGGATCAGGTGAAATTTTCCAAAACTTAAACTCTACGAAGCCGGGTCTGCGGTCGCAGGCCGGACTGCAAAATAGGTATGAGGCCCGCAAAAGGGACCGCAGAAAGGGTCCCAAAAACTGGGGAGGGCTGGACAGGTTTGGATCTGTGCTCCGTAGATCAGTTCTGTAGTCGTATAATGGACCGCAGAACCTCTTTCCAAAGTTTTCTCATGGTGGATCTGCGATGGATTGTACGGCCCGCAAAATGGTTATGCGGTTCATAATGGGCCGCATAATGGTCCTCAAAATTAGCTCAAGTTCTGCTTCACTATGCGGCCGATCTGCAGCCCACAAAGTAGTTTTGCGGTCGCATAGTGGACTGCAGAAATGGCATGGTCTGCAAAATGATTCCTTCAACTCCCGACGTACTGTACAACCCATGAAGTCCGTACCATGGCGAGCTTGCTCGCCGCGATGAATTTCTACAACCCTCAATCATATTACTCTACCTCGGCGACACGAAAACCTCAGGTTTTAGGTGAAATTTTATGGGGCCTTACCCTCAGCCACCCCCTTCCCCTTCTTCTCTCATTTCTCTCAAACTCACCAAACTAATCAATTAAGAAACTCTTGCACAAGTTAGTGCAAGGTCACGAATCAAACCACAAATTATTCTTATTGTTGTCCAAATACGCGAATCCTGCTACTTCTTTCCTCTTTCGTTGTTGAGATTCAAAATCCCCCAAATCCGAAAACACTAACCTAGAGATGCAACTTCAAATCGTCTGTGGTCTTTCAAATCTATGGCATGCATGGCTATCCGTCTTGTCTCTGTACTACGAATCTCGTCATTCGCTTTCCATTTCCACTATTTAATTTCAAAAGACCTAATGTTGAAGTTACATACCAAAGGGTGAAATCTCAAATCGTTTGAGATTTCTTGTATTCTTTCAAGTCAAAGCACATAAGAAGCCTCCTCATAACTTCATCATGAAAATTTTGTACCCAGAGGTCAAACGTAGTGATCTCTGGATTTTTGGGCTTTTTTCGATGGGTCGTTGCCATCAATGGTCTGCACTCCACTCAGGTAAAATCAACTACTATTTTTCACCTTTGCTCGTCTATGATTTTCACTCGATTGTGCTTGCATAACTACTCATCCGTCACTCTCCACTATTGATTTGAATCTAGAACCCTAAGGCTTCACATCCTTTATAAATAGGGTTTTTTAAATGTTCTCACCTAACACAAAATATACACCAAATACACCTAACGTTTGAGTATTTGCTTAAGCCTTTTCATTTGGTTCTGAGTTTTTCATTGATTAAAAGCTGAGCTTTTGGTTTCCTAAACAACTAACTTGAACACTCGTTTGGTTTGCTACACCAAAGGAGGTCAGTAAAACCTCGACCTTATTCTTATTCTGCTAGTCTATATTCCTTAATATGAATTGCTTTACTATTTTTGCTAAATGATGTTATTAATAGTGCGTTCATGTTTCTTTGACTGTTTTATGTGTGTATTAATGACTGTTAAATGGTTTCCTGCGATCATGAACTTCCTTAATTTAGTGAAATTAGAATTCCATTTTGATATTGATATGCATCTGATGATTTATGTTTCATATTAACTTTGAAAGTGACTAAAAACTTCTTAACATTCTTAATACTTAGTTTCTGACCTCTTTAATGATTCTATTAGCACTACTCTGACTGTTATGCTAACCTGATGTGAATGTTACTTTTATAGTTCCCTTAATAGTCCAGATGTAAGCAAAGTATGAATCACTTAGTGAGAACCAACTTGCAGCCTTAGTTCATAAATACTAACTCATGATCTTCTAGCTTGTTTTATCTCCATAATATGCTTCTGTGATTCTGTTAATTGGTTGATTAAACTTATGACTGTTTATGTAAACCTTCCCTAAGTAAGGATGAGATGTATTCAGGTTATGATGACATATTTGTTTAGCTAAAATACTGCTATTGAGTTCCATTATACCCGAATCCCTATCCCAGATATGCTTAACATGTTTTCCCAATGTAATGATACTTTTATCCTTTTCCTGAAGCTCATATAGTGATACTATCAGCAACACTTGTATAATATGACCTATGCTAGTTGTTCTTTGTGTGTGCTCTTGTGATCCTGCACTCCTTTTTGTTCTTCAGTACCTCTGTTTGTCCCTCATGATCCCACACATGCCCATACTGTTTTGATACTTCAGTAAGCTCTCTTAAATGGATTAAACTTAGTTTGTCAGCTCTAAGTATAGTCTCTTGTTGATACTGCTTGGACATAACAATATGCTTTATACTCAATGAGATTAGTGTGAAGTTAATACTATCAGAAAGTCCTAAATGAAGTTGTGAACAAATGTCCTTGCTAATATATTTTAGAAGTACTAATTGTTACCTTTGACCCTGTTAGTATCCCTTTAGAAGTTCAAATTGTAGCTTGGGTACCTCTGACAGTAGTAGTGGAAGCTCTATTCATGGTTGCTGCTTTGATACCTCTGTCAATACTTCTTGAATGTTCTATTTGAAGTTATCAATTTATGCCGCTTAATTAAGGGTTATTAACCTGTATTTTGAAGCTGCTAACCTGTATTTGTATTGGTACTCCTTAAAAATATCAGTCGTAGTAATTAACCTATAATGACGTTAACATTCCTCAAGATTCTTAATTATAATTGTTAATCTGTCTTCTCGTGATTTCCTTTAGAAGCTAATTGAAGTTGTTGGTCTATATCTTTGTTAACCCCTCTTAAAGAGTTTTAATTTGAGCTGTTAGTCTATGTGTGTACTAGAGAACAAGACCTAAGTTAAAACCAATCCTTGATTAGTTTAACTGAAGGCTATTAAAGCATATGCGTTGTGTTCATAATTGTTACAGGCTTGGACTATATGCCCTTCTGTCCTTAGAATGTGTGATCTCAAGTGTTTGATTCTTAACAGTAATAGGAAAGTGTTCCTGCCTCTATGTGTGTTTGAAATTGATTTCTTCTGAACATGCTTAGCATATTACTACTCATAGTGAACCATCCATTTAGTGGTGAAAAATGGTCATAACAATGTGAATAGGTTGTCTTGCATTTTGTAATATTCTGTTTTAGCCATCATGGGAAGGGTGTTACTTTTATGGTATGTTGTTCTTATGGTGATTTATTCACATTGAAAGTACCTCATTGGCACTTAAACCTATGGGGAAAAATGAGTCGTTAGTGGTTAGGGGTATTTGGGAGTAGAGTTTAACTCTTGGTTCGGCTACTCTCCCCGACACAAGCATTGCCATGGACCTTGAAACCCTTGGGAACTTTGAAGTGTCAGGGGATTCATAAGGGGGCTTTGACTTTGAGTGAAACTCTACCCATAGTCTTTAATTTATTGACACTCATTAGTCTCTTTGGGTTTAGTGTTTAATGACAACGAAAGGTGTTCAATGTGGATCACTTGCTATACATAGCCACCATATTAGTATGACTTTCCTAAGGTTAAATACTATTAATTGCCTTTTTTTTAATTTCTGTTCGCAAGTTTCATGTATGGATATGTATAGAGTATTGCTTTCTAATGACCTTATCACTTTCTTGATGTACAATGTTGGGCCTGCTGAGTTATTAAGGAACTTGGGCACAAGTCCAGCATCACTGCATTCTGAGGAGTGCGAAATCAGCTGTTACCCATTCTTGCTATTTTCTGGGCCTGCTTCTTTGAGGCCCAAAAACTAGTCCTCTCCCTCTACTCCTTTACTATTTACCGCTTCATTACTCTATAGCTTTAATGCTTCATCGCCTTTTGTTGTGTTCTTGTTATTTTATCTCTCACATATATATAACAATCATCATATTGGATTGAATGCTTTTTTACTTTACATCTTAAATCATGTAAACAACTTAGGCAAGACTCAAAGAACATAGGAGTAAAAGAAATTTAGTTAGTAGCTAATCCTTCATTCACTATTCATAAGCTATTCACATCAATAATCTGCTATGTTTTGTTAACCCTTTATTGAAGATTTTGAAGCCTAAAAATAGCTTAGCAAAAGACATCAATCCCTCTTTCAAAAGAAAAACCACAAATGAATCGCAAGATTGACCTCCTAAAAGAAAATAGATTATTCTTTTCAAAAAACCAAGGTGCTGCCGCTCAATAAAGATTTTCAAATGATTTCATCTCTGATTTAAGAAGCCAAGGTATATCTTAGGCTCACTTTCTTATAACATCTTCATCTTATTAGAGTAACATGGACATCCATTCTTTAAAAACAAAGTGTTTTATAACTTAGACCCCCTTTTTCACATGTTTTATAAATGGAAACCACTCGTGTACATATTTTAAGACCCCTTCAAATATACACACCAACATTATTTTCCAAGAATCCCTTATACACCCATACCCTTTTTAATCACGCATCCCCTTCACGAATATCATGTTCCCGCATAGATATATATGGCAAGCCATACATGTTTAAACACTAGTTAAGCATAATATAAACAACTAACCCTAAATCTAGTCTAAGTCCTATGGAGCTAACTCAGGTAGATGTTAAGCGGTTCCTAACACCTTACCCTTAGAAGAACAAGAACCCTTACCCATAATATCACTAGTTAGAAGACCAATAAAAGAACATGACTTTAGTAATTAAATAGGTACTCCAGTATACCTTTTAATATTATGTGGTGACACTCTTTCATCAATAACAGAAAAATCACAAGTTGAATCTTGTTTTGACTAGTGCAAAATAGGGTGAAGCGCTATTGCCTTACATACTCGGTACATTATTTCGTAGTGATGTCCCTCTTGCCAGGGATGATGTATTTCATGCCTACAGGTCCTGATAGACAGTTGGATAGACCTTCCTAGTAAACAGAGTCAAACATCAGCTTGGTTGGTAAGCTCCACTTCCTCGGAGTTACCAGGTCTAGACTTTGAAGTCCATTTTATATATACAGGTTTGATGGATAGGTAGAGGCCTTGTCCCGACCATGATACTGTTCAATTATCTCTAGAGGATTGTAGATGAGTCCTGTGTATTGTTTATGTTAGTATTGTGGCCTTGCCAGCCCTATGTACATGTTCAGTTTGGTATTGCTGGTTATAGACATCCATGGCGGCCTCGTCGGCCTGCACAATTATATACATGAGCTTTTGTGTATGTTTACCCTTAGATTAGAGAGACATTATTTTCAGATGATTCAGAATAAGGCCCCATCGGCCTTGATTGGTATTGTCAGCTTGCAGGTAAGCATCATCGACCTAAGTTGAGGAATACCCCTCCACTCCACAGTTCACAGTTACAGAGTGATACGCTCGGGCTGATTATGGCACTGGGTGTCGGCCATGGCTCCCCAGGTTTGAGGCGTGACAACGTGACTTGCCGGGTTGGTTGGTTTGGTTTCGGGGAGGTTTTGGAGTGAATTGAGACACTTAGTCCTATGGTTGGAGGCTTAAGTTACAAGAGTTGACCGTAATTTAAATTTTGTGTAGATAACTCTGGAATGATATTTTGACAGTTCCAATAGCTTTGTATGGTGATTTTGGATTTAGGGGTATGTACGGATTTAGATTTGGAGGCCCGTAGGTTGATTTGGTGCTTTTTGGCAAAAATTGAAAAATTGAAGGTTTGGAAGGTTGATAGATTTGACCGAGAGTTGACGTTTTTGATATCGGTTTTGGATTGCGATTTTGGGAGTTAGAATAGGTCTGTTGTATCATTTGGAACTTGTATGAAAAATTTGAGGTTATTTCGAGATGATTTGATATGATTCGGCACGAGTTTTGGAAGTTGAAAGCTTATTAGTTCATTAGACTTGAATTGGGGTGCGATTCGTATTTTTGATATTATTTTACGTGATTTGAGGTCTCGTCCATGTTATGATTTGAGATTTGTTGGTGTCATTGGATGGGGTTCCAGGGGCCTTAGATGTGTTTCGGCGTGGTTTTAGACCATTTTCTCATTGTTTTGCTTTAGCTGTCTTCTAGTGTTCTGGTGTACATCGTGATCGCGGAAGGAGGATCACGATTGCGTAGTGTATTTTAGAGTAGGTGAGTTTTACTCTTTACGTTCGCGATGGAGGGTTCGCGATCATGGAGCTTGAGGAGCTAAGACCTTTGCATTCGCGTATAGTGTGTCGCGTTTTCGTAGAAGGGAAAGCTGGCAGGGGCTCGTCAGGTTTTAGCCATTGCGATCACGAGAGCTAGTCCGCATTCGCATAGGGTCTTTTGGTGGAGCTAGAATTTTGTTCTTCGCCATCGTGAGGAAGGTTCCGCTATCGCAATGCATATGCCTGGGCAGAATATTTAAGTATTCTATTTAAGTTGTTTTGGTTATTTTATCACATCTTCAGTTAGAGCGCTCGGATTTAGGCGATCTTGGAGGGAATTTTCACGATTTGGATATGGGTAAGTATTTTTGACTCGAATTTGTTCATTATTAATGATTCCATCCATGTTTTTGGCAATTAATTAATAAATCTAAGTGAAAAACTGTGTTTTTTTGTAAAAACATTTCTTAATGTAATTTGAGGATTTGAACCCCGATTCAGAGTCAGAATTGGGCGAAATTGGTGTAGTTGGACTCGTATGCAAATGGGTGTTCGAAATTTGTGACTTTTGTCAGGTTTTGGGGTGCGGACCCGAGTTAACTTTCAGTTGACTTTTTGATTTTAAAAGATCGAAGCTTTATAGTTTGGGGTTGTTTCCTACGACATTATTTGATGATATTAACTTATTTAAGACTAGATTCGATCGTTTGAAGGTCAATTCAAGCGGGAAGGGCTTTTTGGAGTATGCATTCGCGTGTTGTG
>AWOL01S0002996.1:1805-66842 GCA_000715115.1 Nicotiana otophora
TGAACCTGTGGGTAATACCAACACTGGCACCATAGTCAAAGCGGTCTTGAGCTTCTGAAAGCTCAACTCACACTCGTCTGACCATCTGAATGGGACACCTTTCTGGGTCAATCTGGTCAATGGGCTTGCTATAGATGAAAATCCTTCCACGAACCGATGATAATAACCTGCTAAACCCAGGAAACTCCGGATCTCTGTAAATGAAGTAAGTCTAGGCCAATTCTGAACAACCTCAATCTTCTTAGGATCCACCTTTATGCCTTCTGCCGATACAACATGCCCCAAAAGGCAACTNACGAGACACCTTAGAGATAATGCCTCCAAATGTTCAGCGCATGAACAATGGCTACCAATTCTAAGTCATGAACAGGATAATTCTTCTCATGAACTTTCAACTGCCGCGACGCATATGCAATTACCTCTCCATCTTGCATTAATACTGCACCAAGCCCAATGTGTGATGCGTCACAATATACCGTATATGATCCTGAACCTATGGGTAATACCAATACTGGCACCATAGTCAAAGCGGTCTTGAGCTTCTGAAAGCTCAACTCACACTCGTCTGACCATCTGAATGGGACACCTTTCTGGGTCAATCTGGTCAATGGGCTTGCTATAGATGAAAATCCTTCCACGAACCGATGATAATAACCTGCTAAACCCAGGAAACTCCGGATCTCTGTAAATGAAGTAAGTCTAGGCCAATTCTGAACAACCTCAATCTTCTTAGGATCCACCTTTATGCCTTCTGCTGAAACATGTCCCAAAAAGGCAACTGAGTCTAACCAAAACTCACATTTTCAAAATTTGGCATATAACTGATTATTCTTCAAGGTGTGAAGCACACTTCGAAGATGCTGCTCATGCTCCTCTCGACTGCTGGAGTAAATCAAGATATCATCAATGAATACAACAACAAAAGAATCCAAATAAGGCTTGAACACCCGATTCATCAAATCCATAAATGCTGCTAGAGCATTTGTCAACCCAAATGACATCACTAGGAACTCGTAATGCCCATACCAAGTCTGAAAAGCTGTCTTAGGGACATCAGATGCCCTAATCTTCAACTGATGGTAACCAGATCTCAAATCAATTTTGGAAAATACCTTGGCACCGTGAAGCTGATCAAATAAGTCATCAGTTCTTGATAGCGGATATTTGTTCTTGATAGTTGTTCATGATCAATTACCGAATTTCCAATTAACCTCGTGTTAATAAAAACTTTCGTTGCAAACCTTCACAATATTGATAACGAGATGTGAGGCATGAAAACCTCATAATTATTTACCTGAATTAATGAGTAACATTTAACGCCACCTGGGCGAGCACCTACCTCGTAGGTTAAAACGCAAATTTACAAAATTCAATATTTTGGCAAATATGCATAGAGAAATTTATACAAGAATTCTCAAATAAGCCTAACAGACATGACTCCATATTAGTACTATAGTACAAATTTAATTTCATAAGGGAGAGCTTAAACACAAGAATTTTCATCACAAGGATCTCGTCCTTATATAACTTCCACCGTAGCGCGTAGCCCGGTTTAAACATATCGATTAACATTAAAAAGGCGAGGATCTCGTCCTTAGTTCTGGATCACAAGTAATATGCACATCGTGCCCATCGAAAATTTCCATTTTCTCCTTTTAAATAATTTCGGTTACACAAAATCTCAACACATAAGGAACCCCACACCGGTAGGGCATATAATGCATAATTTGTAATTAATTATCCGTAAATTACATCAAAACTTACCGAAATGAGTAACAGAAAGCCACATTTAGCCTCACACCTTTTATTAGTGACCAACATGGAATGATAGGCATAGTTATCTCCATAGAATCTCCCAACAAGAGTAAATACATAAGTAGATTATAGAATTGCTAGCCTACTCATAAGTAGAGCACAATAGGAGGACTCGTCTTGACACTGTGAACCGAATCACGTTAAGGAAATTATTCCTTTATTTTAAATCGAGGTCGTGCCCATAACAGCACCATCTGATGTAATGACCTCCGCCATACCATAAAGCAAATATAACAACGGATGGGTCTACACCTCTAGGACGCCTTCTACCCGCTTGTCCTCCACCTCTAACGGTCTGACCTCAATATCTAACGGGCTGACCTCCACCTCTAGGTACCTGACCCCTGCCATGAGTACCCCTGCCTCCATACGAGTCACCACTGAAACCACCGAACTGACGAGGCCTTATATAAGACCTCTGCCCTCTCTCCTATGCAAGAACTATCTCGATCCTCCTCGCGACATTAGCAGCCGTTTGAAAAGAAATCTCACTTCTGGTCTCCTTGGCCATCCGAAGTCTGATAGGGTGAGTGAGTCCCTCAATAAACCTCCTCACTCTCTCTCCCTCCGTAGGTAGTAAAAGGAGAGCATGACGGGCCAAATCCATAAAACGGGACTCATACTGAGTAACAGTCATACTGCCCTGCTATAGATGCTCAAATTGCTTGCGGAATTCCTCTCTCAGTGTGATAGGGAGGAACTTTTCCAGACATAGCTGAGAGAACTGCTCCAATGTAAGTGCAGGAGATCCGACTGGTCGGGTCAATGTATAATCTCTCCACCACCTCTTGGCGGAACCCGTCATCTGAAATATAGCAAAATCAACCCCATTGGTCTCAATTATACCCATGTTCCACAGCACCTCATGGCAGCATTCAAGATAATCTTATGGGTCCTCAGAAGGTGTACCACTGAAGTGAACTAGAAAGAGCTTGGTAAACTTATCCAATCTCAATAAGGCCTCAAAAGACATGGCGGGCCTATCACCGACCTGTGCCGCAATAACTGGCTGAACTACCCCAACTGGCAAGGCTGCTGGAGCCTGATTCTGTGGAGCTATCTGCTCCGCAGCGGGAGTAGTGGGAGTTTTTGCTCCTCCCCCAGCCTGTGAGACGGTTGGCGCCAGTGGAAATGTACCATTCTGGGCCACGCCCTCCATAAGACTCACCAAACGGACTAGATCGTCCTCAAGTACTGGAGTGGCTATGAACCTTCTGGGACCTGAGCTGGTCCAATTGGTATATTCTGAACTGGAACCTCCTCCTGAAGATCCACCTAAGGTTCTACAACAGGTGCGGATGCTCGAGCTCTGGACGGAGCTCTACCTCTGCATCTACCTCGGCGTCTGGCGCGACTTTGGCCTAGGCCCTTGCTCCTAGTCGTAGCTGTCCCTGGGGCTCTGGCTTTTGTCCGGTTGTAGACGCAGTGCGTGTTCTCGCCAATTGCGAGAGGACAAGAATAGAAGAGTTCAATCGTCAATGATAGAATAAAATCGCACGACATAGTAGAATAGAAGTGAAATTGTTCCTATACTCCATAGCCTCTGAGAGATAAGTACAGACGTCTCTGTACAGATCCTTCAGACTCTATTAAGCTTGCTCACGACTCGTGAGACCTATGTAACCTAGTGCTCTGTTACCAACTGTGATGACCCAAAATTTCCACCTTCGGACCGTGATGGCGCTTAACATTTCACTTGCTAAGGAAGCCAATGTTAGAATAATATTATCCATTTTAAAACAATTTTTAAATGTATTAATAATAAGGAATCAAATGCGGAAGCAAAGTTTGAAATATAGTAAAATAATCCATCAAACAACGGTGTCTAAATACCATCCCAGAATTGGGGTCACAAGGGCACGAGCCTTTAGAATAAATACAAATAAAGGTCTGAATAAAGTAAAGCTATCTGTAAATAAACACATAGCTAAAGTGAAATAGACGGGAACTTCAGAACTGCAGACGCCATGCAGTTATACCTCAAGTCAAGGTTAACCACGACACTTACCTCGCTTTGTAAATTCCAATCAATTATTCAACCACAGCTTTTCCTTTTAAATTTATCTCTGAAAGCTTCAAATCCATTCACAAACAATGTAATATACTCAATACGAATCATAGGAATTAATTCCTTATGAATTTACAAATTTGACGGATAAAAATCCAAAATTTATTAAAATATTCGGCAGTGGGACCCACGTCTCAAATCTCGGAAAAACTTACAAAATCCAAACACCCATTCCGAAACGAGTCCAACCATATAAAAATTATCCAATTCCGATATCAAATGGACCTTCAAATCTTAAATTTTTGTTTTTGTATGATTTTAGAAAAATCTGATTTCTCCTCCATAAATTCACGGATTCATGATATAAATGAGTATCAAATCATGAAATATAATCAATATAGGATAAGGAACACTTACCCCAATGTTTTCCCGTAAAAATCGCTCAACAATCGCCTCTTGAGGTTTTAGGTTTTGAAGATTTGGGAATGAATCCAAAATCCCATCCAAAAGTTATTTTGTTCAGCTACAGGTGTCGCAATTGCGACTTGATCTTCGCAAATGTGAAGCTAGAAAATGCGAAGAAACACTCGCAATTGCGATGCCCTTCACAATCCCGCTGCCTTCGCAAATGCGAAGATTATGTCGCATTTGCGACAATTGACCCTTCACAATTGCGAAGATAAACTCGCAATTGCGAGAACTGCTGGCCTAGGCTTTCTTCGCAATGGCGATAAAAATCTCGCAATTGCCATACCTGCTTGGTTCATATTTGCAATGCCTGATCTCGCAATTGCGAGATCAGAGGCCTGCAACAGTTTCAGTTATACCAGCAAAATTTTCTAAGTTCAAAATATCCCGTGGCTTATCCGAAACTCACCCGAGCCCCTCGGGACCTTATCCAAATATCCCAACAAGTCCCGTAACATCATACGGACTTACTCGATGTCTCAAATCACATCAAATAACATCGAACTTGCAATTCACACCTCGATTAGGACTTTGAGTTTTTAAACTTTTCAATTTGCAAACCTCGTGCCAAAATATATGAAATGAATACGGAATGACTTCAAATGTGGCGCACAAGTCATAAATGACATAACAGAGCTGTTCAAATTTCCAGAATTGGATTCCGGCTCCGATATCAAAAAGTCAACCCCGTGGTCAAACTTGAAATCTTTAGCCTTAAATTGTTGGTTCCGTTAAATGGTCATAATTTGAGCTAGGGACCTCCAAATTAAATTTCGGGCATACTCCCAAGTCCCAAATCACGATATGGAGCTACCAGAACTGTCAAAACACTGATCCTGATCCGTTTGCTAAAAATATTGGGTGCTTGATTTTCGTTTGATGTGACGCACAATCTCGAGTGTTAATGTTTTGAAGGATCTTTCACGATTGTTAAATTTTGGGACAAATTAAATTCTCATGTATGGTTAGTGAGTTTGGACTCAGATAAACTAAGTTATTGCATAGTAATTGTGACTGCGAAAGGGTATATCAAGATACCAATTTGAGGTTAAGCAAGTGGGTTATTCTCTGCGGAGTAATCTATGTAGGTGTATTCCTTACGATGTGAGTGGAGAGTTTCTTTTCTGTCAGTGGGGCATATATGTGGAGATTTGAATTTGGATCTGGCTGAGAAAGTTGACTTGAGTGTCAAGAGAATGATTGTGAACTTAGCGGATGATTTGGGATATTTTATTTATGGTTGGCGTTGTATGAGCTTGAGAAGAATTTTTCGTTGAACTGACAGATATATTAGGGCAGTAGTAGAGTATGTATTCTACATTTGTGTATAAGTAAGGTAAGAAGAACAATTTTAAATTCACACAGGGTATTTGCAGAGTGAGTGTTATAGTTGGGGTATTTATGGAGGTGCTTAAGAAGAATACAGTTGCTTAAGGGCCATAAGGCATTGTGGTTCTATGATAAGGTTTGTGGGGTGAGTTGTGGTTAAAGATTGTGGTGTTTTAGCAAGGAGAAGTATCAATCTGAAGACAAATTCGGAAGGGACTCAGAGAAAATAGGACAATTGGGTAGTAGACTGGACCAGTATGGTAATAGTAGGATTGGTCCTTTGGGTAATTACGATGTGGTAAGACTTTGCAGATATTTTAGTGGCAATATTCTTGGGTTTGGCGACCTGCGAGGCTTGGTCGAGTTACAGGAATTTAGCTGTAAGGGCTTGATTATGAGCAAATGGGATTCTTGTTCTTGTCACATGATGCTCTAATAGATGTGGTGTGTTGTGCAGGATTAGGATTTACATGTACAAGGTGACAGTTCAGTCTAGAAGAGAAGGTAACAAATATTGGACAACATGGTCAGTTTCAAATATTCGATGAATGTTATAACTACTCGGTAATTCTTGATAAGGGTGCGCATTTCAGAAGGCGTATTGTATTTTAACTTACCGATGTATAAATTAGTATTGCGATACTCACATGGTTAATAGACTGCTGATATTCAAATTTTGCCAAGTGGCACGTAAGAACTTTTCAAGTATTTCTCGTGGGATGATCGTGTATGAGAGAGGTGTTAGGCATTCGGGCAGTAGATGGAATCAAATATGGTGATTCGCGTGTTCTATGGATTTGGATATTGGAAGTTCTCAAGAGAAGATTGTTTCATGGTTTTGGACTGTGAAGTTGTGGTCGGAGCTTGCCAGATGATAAAATGTGTTATGATTCAGGCATTATGGATTTTTAGAGGGATTTTTATCTATTTGTGGGTAACCCGAGTTGATTTGGGGGTCCATAGGTAGGCCCAATTAAGATGTGTATTCTACACCGAGCCTGAATGGTTGGCTCCATACTGCTATTATTGAGGGATATGTCGTTCGGTTGATGTTGAACTTATTCGTGTTCTAAAATGATCTGTGAGTTACTCCTTTATACTACGAGGAGTTGTGATTCATTGGTTATGTTCACAGATAGTGTGGTTCTATTTGAACTTTATAGCAGAATTTGAGTGTGATGAGTAATTGGGTATTGCATGATTGATTGTGTAATGATTATGTTCTTTTAGGTTTTGTGTGGCAGTTTTGTCATTTGCCTCTCTGTGGTTAATGCTTTTTGAGCGGGGTGGCTCGAGGTATATATTATGGACCAACGTTTAGATGGGGTCACGCATTGTAGCGGAGTTATGTTAAGGTATGAACCTTGTGTTAGGATCGGGTGATGGTTCTATGATGTGTGATGAATTTTCAGCATTTCGTTGTGGCGGTACTTGTTAATCTTGTGGGGCAGTTCACTCAATTGATTCATTTTTCATGACTGGGTACATTTGAATTGTTGCGTATTGGTGCACAGATGGCGCGGGATGTGGCTCTGAGTTATATTGGTGCGACATGTCTACGGAACATTTGTGTTTAGTAATATAAGGTCATTGGACCTAGAATGGGTAGTATCAGGTTTGATTTAGGTATATTCAGAAGGATAATATTGAAAGTCGGCTCAGAAAGCGATTTATGATTCTGGTTGGGGCGAGAGAGCTCTATGACTTGTTGATCTAGTAAGTGGTCATGAAATTGCGTGTGTTTCTTTTATTATCAACAGTGTACGAAGATTTTGAGGATGAGGTTTGGTTCGATATGGTTTTTATACTAGTGCTTGGTTGGTTTTGAGTAGTCTCTGGTGATCAGAAATGGTGCTACGAGCATGCGAGTTGGGTAATATGTTGGTTGATTATATCCGTGGTTATAGATATAGCTCTATGCAACTTGTTCGGACTTATACGGTGTGGAAATGTAAGATTTGTGTCTTGAAAAAAATTCTAAAGGTTGGAAATTAAACTCCAAGGTTTATGGGCTAAGGTTAAATTAATAATTTTCAGTTGTATTGTGTAGTCAAGCCTATGTGGAATATGGTGACGTGGGTTCGCCCTCGAGTACGTGTGTGGTAAGATCGAAAAGTGATTTGATGGCTTGGAAACAACTCTTGGCACGTTCGAGTATGAACTTATGTTTAAGTGGGGGAGAATGTAACGACCCGGCCGATCGTTTTGAGTATTACAACCCCGTTTCCCCGTTTACTGCTCAAATTATACTTTACAGTTGTTGTGTGAATTGCCGGGGTAATTAGTTCGGGTCCGGTGAGGTTTTGGAATGAATTGGAACACTTAGTTCCAAGGTTTAAAGTTTAAGTTAAAATAGTGACCGGATATCGACTTATGTGTAAATGACTCCTGAATGGAGTTTTGATGATTCCAATAGTTCTGTATGGTGATTTGGGACTTAGGAGCATGTCCGAAAAATTATTTGGAGGTATGTAGTGGAATTAGGCTTGAAATGCCGAAAGTTGAATTTTTGGAAGTTTGACCGAGGGGTTGACTTTTTGATATCGGGGTCGGAATTCGATTAAGTAAATTGGATTGGATAGTTGAAAATTGGCTTACCTAACGGATTGGGTTAAGTGCTATCACGACTAGTTGGATTTTGGGTCGTGACAGCAAGCCTCACTGATAATTAATGGCTATCATTAGTTATTCACATAAGATTCCCTTTGTTTTATCCTCGCCCTCTTCATATACATTATTGATTGGTGTCAACTTTTGATCGTGTTACACTGTTGTTCACAAGTTTTGCACTGCAATCTTAGTGCTCTCTCAACTTGAACTTGTTGTCAAAGTAAGTTAAATGATCTTGATTTTATTCTCATATACGTTTCTCTTCAGGGTACATTATATTTTTGTTCGTTTAAACTTGGCACAAAAGTTTAAGAAAAAAAGATTTTTGCAATATGTGGTCTTAAAAGCTTTGTGGGATCATGATGTTTGTGTAGCTATAAAAGCTTCTCATCAAGGGTAAAGTGAGTAAAATAAAAAGTTTAAAGTTAAAATAATTTTCAAATATAGAAATGTGTCATTCTTTTCGGAAAGGACTAATAAGAAAAGTGTGTCATTTAAATTGAAACAAAGGTAGTAGTCATTTGTACTCTTATGCAGCTTCTACAACATGCATAATACCATGAATTTAAAGCCATGTGTAAATATATAAACAAGTGGGGGTTATATTAAACAACATGTGAATTATTTGCAACCCCAAAACTAAGTTGAAATTAGATTATAATTCAGTTTACAAAGGTATGTGCGTCGAGTCATAATGAATTTTAAACTAACGCTTATATTCAAATAGTTTGAATATGAGAAAAAGTTTTGATATGTGGGGCATATTGCTTTTGCTTTCAATTATATTAGGATACTTATTTTTATAGAAAGCGCTCTTCTCTTGTAAAGTAATTATTACGCTGATATATGTTTTCCAAAATAATTATAAATTGAAGATGATTAGCGTTTAATTGCATACAAATTTTTTGCATGCTTGATTAGTTTTAACTGTTCTTTTTATTATTGTGCGTATCTTATGCGTTACTAAGGGTGTAAGCGTATCGGTGAACTTAGAGTTTGAAATCTTTTAATATTAGATATGTTGAACTTATAAAAAGTACTTCTAGAGTAGTGCAATTAAAGAGTTATCTAGGATACAAAAAGCAAATGCTTAACACTAAGGATGTAAGGGTATCAGTGAACTTAGAGTTTGAATTCTTTTAATATTAGAGATGTTGAACTTATAAAAAGTATTTCTTGATTATTGCAATTAAAGAATTATGAAGGATACAAAAAGCAAATGCTTAATGACCATAATCATAATATGTCATCTAATTTAATTTTTCTTGCTATTTTCTAAATAAAAAAAATTACAAATCTAATCTCAAGCTCTGTCTCTCACCTCGGAAGTGCAAGAATTGCAAGAAGGGTGGGAAAATTGGTACGACAATGAAAGAACTTTTGCTTTTAATTACATGGGGACAACTACCGTTTGATACTAATACTAACTATAAAGATGTTTCGTTTATTACTTATGATAATACGTTAAAACATACGACTAGAATAACTCCCCTAGAACAATATAAAGGACATAAGAGAAGATAATAATTTTTGTTTTTTGAAAACTTTTCGAGACCTTAAAAAAAATTTCACCTATCATAAATTAAATTCTCACATCTATTTGTGTGATGATCCAAAATGTCATCTTTAAATTTAATAATTATTTATGTCTTCTGGGATCTCAAACAACACTATTCAACATTCATCGACTTGCGTGTACAGTCCGTATAATTTTTCGGAAAGTTTTTATATGAAAAATTAATTAAAATGTGAAATAGAGACTTAAAACTCAACTGAGTTGACTTTGGTCAGCATTTTGAGCAAACGGACACGGATCAGTATTTTGATAGTTTCGGTAGGTCCATTTCATGATTTGGGACTTGGGCGTATGCCCGAAATTTAATTTGGAGGTCCCTAGCTCAAGTTGTAGTGTAACGACCCGGCCGGTCGTTTTGAGAATTTAAGTCTCGTTCGGCAGCATAAGGCCGTGAGCAGCTTTGTATTATGTGTATTGACTTGCGTGCATGGTTGAACTCAATTACCGGATGATTCGGAGTAATTTGGGACATTTGTCCCTAAAACGAAAGCTTAAGTCTTAGGATTTTGACCGTAGTCAGAACTGTGCGAAGACGACTCCGAAATGGAGTTTCGTCGGTTCCGTTAGCTCTGTTGGATAATTTTGGACTTAGGAGCATATCTGGACTGTGAATCTGAGGTCTATAGCTAATTTAGGCTTGAAATGGTAAAAGTTAAATTTTTGGAGTTTTGGACCGGAAGTTGATTTTTTAATATCGGGGTCGGAATGCGATTCCGAGAGTTGGAAAAACTCCGTTATGTTATTTGGGACTTGCCTGCAAAACATGATATCATTCAGGGTTGGTTTGATAGGTTTCGGCACGAGTTTTAGAAGTTAGAAGTTTTGGAAGTTCATAAGTTCGATTCGTAGTGCGATTTGTATTTTCGGAGTTATTTGATGTGATTTGAGACATCGAGTGAGTCCGTGTTAGGTTATGGAACTTGTTGGTATATTTAGACGGGGTCCTGGGGGCCTCGGATGTGTCTCGGATGTGCTACGGACCATTTCTTTCTATTTTTGAACTACTGGTTCTAGTGTCTGATGTCCTTCTTCGCGATCGCGAAGATTCTTTCGCGTTCGCGAAGTGTCTCTGCTGATCGCCTTAATTTCCTTCATCACATTTGCGTAATACGCCTCGCAATAGCGTAGCTCTGCACATTCCTTCACTGCGTTCGCGTCCCCCAGTTCACGTTCGCGTAGTGTTATTTTTGAAGGGGAATTATTTGTCCTTCGCGTTCGCGAGCTTAGTTCCGCGATTGCGTACTTCTGCCTTTCCCTTCTTCGCGTTCGTAGCTTTCTCTCCGCATTCGCGTAGAAGAAATTCGGAGCAGGCGGCTGTTGGCTATTTCTTCTTCGCGTTCGCATCAATTGCCCCGCATTCGCGTAAGCTCCTTCCCATTGTTTATTGCGTTCACGTCCCTTCACTCGCGATCGCGGAGGGTCTTTCTTGACAGCCTCAATTCTCTTCTTCGCGATCGCGACCCAATCTCCGCGATCGCGATGCATCGTCATCTGGGCAGAATTAGAAGTCTCAAAAACGGGGGTTTGAGTTCATAACTCAAAATCAAATTGTGAGCTCGGTAGAAGGCGATGTTTGGAGAGATTCTTGCGCGGTTATTTGGGGTAAGTGATTCTTATCTAGTTTTGATTAATTTTCATGATTATGTCTTTGAATCCATCATTTAATTCAGATTAAAATGGAGGAAAATCAAGATTTTCATAAAATCTTCAAAAAACGAAAATTTAAGATTTGGAGGTCGAGCTGCTATTGGAATTCGATAAAATTGGTAGGGTTGAACTCGTATCGGTAGGGGGTATTCGGATTTCATAAAAATTATGTCGGGTTCCGAGTGGCGGTCTCCGCGTTGACTTTTTGGAATAAATTTTTAAGTCGGCGTATTATTATCCGAAATTGTTTCCGATGAATTTTAACGAAGTTATACAATTAAATTGTATAGATTTGAGCTGCCTTGAGGTCAATTCAAGCAAGAACGCGATTTTAGAATATCGGCCTAACTTCAAAAAGGTAAGTATCTTGCTTAACCTCAAGTGGGAGAATTACCCCTTAGGCATCGAGTCTTATGTGCCATTTGTGAAATGTGAAAACTCGTGTACGCGAGGTGACGAGTACGTACTCGGGCTTATATGTGCAAATAGCATTGAGTTAGAGTCTTGGGCATATTATGTAGTAAATTGGATAATTGTTGGCATTTATTTAGTCATCTGTTTGTCATGCTTCAATTCGCATTTATTGAATTTATTTTTATATGACGATTTGATGTGTATGTTACCTGTATATTTATGTGAATTCCGTGAGTTTGATATTCATGGGATTTAATTTCATTATGAATTTTTCCTCTGCAAATAATTAATTAAATAAACTTAAGAAGAGGTATAATTATCTAAATTTGAATTAATGAAGGTGTACCTTATGTTGATTATTTTTCTATCTCTATTTATTGTTTTTGAGGTTTTATATATACATTTTGTGGAGCCTTGGGCTATTTGTTGTAAAATTTATTGACCTTGTTATATCTTTGGAATTTGGTTGTGGCCATTGGGCAAATTGTGATATGAATTGATTTTGTTATGTTGCCGTAATAATTTTCCATGTAAATTGTTGTATTGTGTGAGCTATTATTTTGGGGAGATAAAGTTGGCTATTGATGGTGGCAATAGGAGCGATAAGGGTGGCTATTGTCAGGGACGATGTGTGATGATGTGGCGTTGTGGTGTTGGTGATTTTTATGTGATGTGATTTTCTTGTGTTTATTTTATACCTTGTGCAATTTGTCTTGTTGTTGGTAAATTGATAATAATCTGATTTATGTTAAAATTGAGAGCTTATAGCTATTGCCAGACAGATTATAAAATAAAATGTGGGCACGAGGTGCTGTGATTAAATGATACTAATATTCGCACGTGAACTGTCAGTGCAGCTATGATCTGAAAAGTGGGCACGAGGTGTCGGGGAAATAGGATGATTTATTTATGAGCATGAAGTGCCGTGAAAATATGAAAAATGGGTTGAAATCCGTATTTTATGAAAAATATGAAAATGGGATGAGAATCGTATTTTTATGATTATGAAATGAGGTGTCACATGGTGACTTTTTAATTGAATGAATTATATTCAAAATATACATTTGGAAGGATTTTTATTCAAAAAGAATTATATGAAAGAATTATATTTGAAAAAAGTTAGTGAGATTTTATATGCGAAAAATGTTTATTTAAGGAAATGATATTTAAAAAAGATTTTTATTCGTAAGAATTAAATGCGAAAGATATTTAGTTGAAGAACTTGATTTAACTGGTGTAATTTTATTAATCAATTGTTGAGCGATATTAGTGGTGATTTTATTGTCTTACTGTCCATATCGCTGGTTGTTTTATGTTGCCCTTATTGTTATTTGTTTCCTATTATTTTGTATATCATATTGTATAGGTTATTAGACTAGTGAGTGTCTTGACTGTACCTCGTCTCTACTCAATTGAGGCTAGTCTTCATACTTACTGGGTAACGACTGTGGTGTACTCATACTACACTTCTGCATATTTTTGTACTGAGCCAAGTATTGGAGATATCAGACTTGAGCAGAGTTAAAACGAGATCGTAAGGATTCAAGGTAGAGATGCTTGGTCGTCGCAGTCCCTTGGAGTCTTTTCATTTCATTGTACTGTTAATTTTAATCAAACAGTACTGTATATTCGGTCCTCGTGATCATCACATGTATTCAGTTAGAGTTCGTGACTCAGTACTACCGGTCTTGGGAGGTTGTATTCATACTTGTTTCCGCTGTTAGTCTTGATTACTTATTTAATTTTAAAAAAAATGGCTTCAAAATGTAATGAAAATCGGCTTACCTAGTCCTAGAGACTAGGTGCCATCATGACGCCTGTGGTGGGATTTTTGGTCTTGACAAGTTGGTATCAGAGCTCTTGGTTCATAGGTTCTACGAGTCATGAACGAGTCTAGTAGAGTCTTGCGGATCGGTACGAAAACGTCTGTACTTATCTTTGAGAGGCTACAAAACTATTAGGAAAGTTTCCACTTCCTTCATTCCTGTCGTGTGGATTTGTTGATTGTAGAATTTGAGCCTTTGTATCTCTATTCTCTCACAAATGGTGAGAATACGTGCTACCGGAATAGCTGAACAGGCATCCGCACATACTGCTAGGGATGCAAGAGGCCGGGGCCGAGGTAGAGGCCAAGGCAGAGGTCGAAGAAGGACACGTGCTGTGACTAGAGCACCTGTTAGAACAATAGTGAAGGAGCCACCAGTAGCTCCAGTTGGGGGACAGGTACCAGAAGCACCTGTTGTTACCCCCGGACTTCAAGAGACTTTGGCACAGTTCCTGAGTATGTTTGGTACATTAACCCAGGCGGAATTGATCTTTGTTCCACCAAATATTCCACATATTGGGATAGCATCTCCGACACCTACCACAACTCCAGAGCAGCAGGTTCACGTTGGTCAGGTTCCGGGTGTAGTATCGGTACAACATGTTATTCCGGTTCGGCCTGAGGTCAGGCTAGAGGCATCAGAAGTAGAACAAAAGAGACTTGAAAGGTTTAAATGGTATAGTCCACCTACTTTCAATGGCACAGCTACAGAGGCTGCCCAAGGATTTCTAGAAAATTGTCATTGTATTCTCCGCACCATGTGTATTGTGGCAGTGAGCGGAGTTGTCTTTACTACAATTCAACTATCAGGCGCAGCATATCGGTGGTGGCAAATCTATGAAGAAGGTAGACCAGCCGATGCAACACCACCAACTTGGGCTCCATTTTCGAAAATGTTCTTGAAAGAGTTTGTTCCCCAGACTCTCCGTGATGCGTGACACACAGAGTTTGAACGGTTGTGTCAGGGCACTATGACAATGTCAGAATATGCTATCAGGTTCAGTGAGTTAGCCCGTCATGCATCTATCTTAGTTCCTATAATCAGAGAACGGGTACGCAGATTCATTGAGGGGCTCGATTATGATGTTAAAATATGCATGGCTCGAGAGTTGCAAACTGATGCTCCATTTCAACAAGTAGTGGAGATTTCAAGGAAGATTGAGGGTGTGATAGGCAAGGAAAGGGAGTCTAATGAGGCAAAAGGTCTCGGAGATCTGTAGGGTTCAGTGGATTTTACTTTTCAGCTATGACCCATTATAGTAGAGGCTCGAGTAGTCGGCCAGCACAGTCCGCACATCGGATTACTCAGAGTGATCCAGTAAGTTTTTATAATGCACCACCGGCATGAGATTTCTATAATGATTATTTTAGTTATCCGGCACAGACTTAGTTCGAGCATCCGCGACCTCATAGGGGTTGTTATGAGTGTGGTGATACTAGGCACATAATGAGAGATTTTTCTTGACTTGGGAGGGGTGGATGCCATCAGAACACTCCAGCTACAAGCTTTATTCCAGTTGATACTCCACGTGCACATTCAGCTAGAGGTGGAGGACAGGCGAGTAGTGGGCGCCTATAAGGTGGAGGCCCGACCGTTGATATAATCGCTATGATTTGGCTGAGGCCAGTACACCAGATGGTGACATTACAAGTACGATCCTGATTTTGTTATAGAAGGATATTTTCCCCTAAATTTGATTCGGTTCTGAATATTGCGGTGAGTCCTTCTATTATGCTCCGCTTATGGGTGAACTCCATAATTTTGTGACCCACTTATATTTTTATCCCTATTTGGATATTTGAAGATGTGAACCCGTGTCTATCATTTTAGTTTTGTACACCATTGAGGGCTATAAGTCCAAAAGTAATTTTTATTATTCATTACAATGGGTTTAATATGTTTCGGAACAATTAATTTTAATTTTAATGAACTTTATGCCCTACCGGTATGAGGGTTCATTATGTATTGTGAAAAATGTTTATGAAATATATGGAAAAGAAGAAAGAAAGGAAATTGAAAATTTTGAGTTGGCACAATATGCAAAATACTAATGATTCGGAGTTGAGGACGAGATCCTCGCAATTTTTATATGAGGTGAAATATTTAAACCGGGCTATAAGCCACGGTGGAAGTTATATAACGACGAGGTCCTTGTGGTGAAATATTTATGAGTTTAAAATTCTCCCTTTGTGAAATTTAATTTGTTCAATAATATTAATAGGGGGTCATGCCTGTTAGACTTATTTGATAATTCTTGTATATTTTCTGTGCATATTCAGCCATTTTCGTGCTGTAAACAATGAGTTATAGCCTAGGAGATGAGTGCCCAGGTGGCGTTAAATGTGACTCACATATCCGAGTAAGTAATCATGAGGTCTTCATGCCTTATATTCTATTACCAGTGTTGTGAAAATTTGAAATGAGGTGGTGGTTAATATGAGATTAATTGATGATGCTGGAATTAATTATGGACGACTTCTAAGACACGAGATGTGCCGATGGGCATACATACGATGTGCTTCATGTCCTGATATCATTATGATAATGCAGTGCTTGTAATGCTGAGATTAGTGTTATTGCTATATACATTGTGGTGTTTGTTGGGTTGTGGATATGTTGTTAGGAGTTGTTTTGGTGTTACTCTGGTAGGTGGTTAGGCCCAATTACAAGGGAGACTCTGCCGAAATTTCTAAAAACTTTGGGAGTTAGAAAAATATTTGGGAGATTGATATGTGCGAAATAAGATATAAATTATGTTATGTGTTGGAGGGCGAATGATCCTAAGCGGGGAAAAATATAACACCCTAGAAAATTTATGAAGTACTTCAACACTATCAAGAAAGTTGATGTGTGTGTAGGCATGAGTTGCTATAGCCGGTTGGGACTAATACCGTGCGTTGTTGTAAAAATCAAGCCTTTTAAAAGGTTTAGAATGTAAGAAATTAGTCTTAAAGTTTACGAATATGGATAAAACAAATAATGTCAAATGATATGGTGTTGTCGAGCTTATCTCAAATACGGTAACGTGGGAGCAACCATGAGTATATGTGTAAAAGTAAAATCATCAATTTGGTAACCTCAGAATAATTCTTAGCAATTTCGAGTACGAACTTTTGTTTAAGAGGTGGAGAATGTAACGACCCGACCTGTCGTTTTGAGAATTTAAGTCTCGTTCGGCGGCATAAAGCCCTGAGCATCTTGGTATTATGTGTATTGACTTGCGTGTGCAGTTGAATTCAGTTACCGGATGATTCAGAGTGATTTGGGATAATTAGTCCCTAAAAACGGAAGCTTAAGTCTTAGGATTTTGACCGTAGTTAGAACTGTGTGAACACGAATCCGGAATAGAGTTCTGTCGGTTCCGTTAGCTCCGTTGGGTCATTTTAGACTTAGGAGAGTGTCCGGACTGTGAATCTGAGGCCTGTAGCTGATTTAGGCTTGAAATGACTAAAGTCGAATTTTTGAAACTTTGGACCGGAAGTTGAATTTTTGATATCGGGGTCATAATGCGATTCTGAGAGTTGTAACAACTCCGATATGTTATTTGGGACATGCCCGCAAAATTTGACGTCATTCCGGATTGGTTTGATAGGTTTCGGCACGAGTTTTAGAAGTTGGAAGTTTTGGATGTTCATAAGTTCGATTCATAGTGCGATTTGATCTGATTTAGGACCTCGCGCGAGTCCGTGTTAGGTTATGAAACTTGTTGGTATGTTTAGACGGGGTCCCGTGGGCCTCGGGTGTGTTTCGGATGGGCTACGGGCCATTGTCTTCTATTTTTGAACTGTTGGTTCTGGCGTCTGATGTCCTTCTTCGCGATCGCGAAGATCCTTTCGCGTTCGCAAAGTGTCTGTACTAATCGCTTCAATTTCCCTCATCGTGTTCGCATAGTATGCCTCGCGATCGCGTAGCTCTGCACATTCCTTCACCTCGTTCGCATTTGTGTAGTATTATTTTGGAAGGGGAATTATTTGTCCTACGCGTTCGCGAGCTTACTTTTGCGATCGCGTACTTCTGCCTTTCCCTTCTTCGCGTTCGCAGCTCTCTCTTCGCGTTCGCGTAGAAGAAATTAGGAGCTGGGGATTGTTGGCTATTTCTTCTTCGCGTTCGCATCAATTATCCCGCGTTTGCGTAAGCTCGTGCCCATTGTTCATCGCATTCGCGTCCCTTCACTCGCGATCACGAAGGGTTTTTCTTGGCAGCCTCAATTCTATTCTACGTGATCGCGACCCAATCTCCGCAATTGCGATGCATAGTCATCTGGGAAGAATTAAAAGTCTAAAAAACGGGGGTTTGAGTTCATAACTCAAAATCAAATTGGCAGCTCGGTAAAAGGCGAGTTTTGGAGAGATGCGGGTGTTTGGGGTAAGTGTTTCTTATCCAGTTTTGATTAATTTCCATGATTATGTCTTTGAATCCATCATTTAATTCAGATTTAAATGGAGAAAAATCAAGATATTTGTAAAATCTTCCAAAAACGAAAATTTAAGATTTGGAGGTCGAGTTGTTATTGGAATTCGATAAAATTTGTATGGTTGAACTCGTATCGGAATGGGTATTCGGATTTCATAAAAATTATGTCGGGTTCCGAGAGGAGGGCCCCGCGTTGACTTTTGTTGATTTTTTAGAATAAATTTTTAAGTCGGCATATTATTATCCAGAATTCCAGATAAATCACGAGGTGTCGCGCGTATTATTTAGTCATATGTCCGTGAAGCTATGATATGAAAAGTGGGAACGAGGTTTTGGGGACATAGGATGATTTATTTATGGGCACGAAGTGCTGTGAAAATATGAAAAATGGGTTGAGACACGTGTTTATGAAAAATAAGAAAATGGGCTGAGACCCGTATTTTTATGATTATGAAATGAGGTATCACATTGTGACTTTTTTATTGAAAGAATTATATTTAAAATATTTTTATTTGGAAGGATTTTTATTCAAAAGGAATTCTATTTGAAGAGATTTAGTGAAAGCATTTTATATGCGAAATATGTTTATTTGAGGAAATTATATTTAAAAAGGGAGTTTTATTCGTAAGAATTATATGCGAAAGATATTTAATTGAAGAACTTGATTTAACTGGGCATAATTGTATTTATCAATTGTTGAGCGATATTAATGGTGATTTTATTGTCTTACTATGCATATCACTGGCTGTTTTATGTTGCCCTTATTGTTATTTGTTTCCTATTATTTTGTATATCATATTGCACAGGTTATTAGACTAGTGAGTGTATTGATCATACCTCATCTCTACTCAATTGAGGTTAGCCTTCATACTTACTGGGTACTGACTATGGTGTACTCATACTATACTTTTGCACATTTTTGTGCTGAGCCAAGTATTGGAGATATCAGACTTGAGCAGAGTTAAAGCGAGATCGTAAGGATTCAAGGTAGAGGTGCTTGGTTGTCGCAGTCCCTTGGAGTCTTTTCATTTTATTGTACTATTAATTTTAATCAAACAGTATTGTATATTCATTTCTCGTGATCATCCCATGTATTTAGTTAGAGTTCGTGACTCAGTACTACCAGTCTTGGGAGGTTGTATTCATACTTTTTTCCACTGTTAGTCTTGATTACTTATTTAATTGTAAAAAAATGACTTCAAAATATAATGGAAATCGACTTACATAGTCTTAGAGACTAGGTTCTATCACGACGCCTGTGGTAGAATTTTGGGATGTGACATATGGCCACTTAAGGGAAACTAGGAATTTAAAGGTTAAAGATTTTCAAGTTTGACCACAGATTTGACTTTCTGATATCGAGATCGGAATCTGATTCTGAAAATTAGAATAGCTATGTTATGTCATTTATGATTTGTGTGCCAAATTTGAAGTCATTTCGAATTCATTTAACATGTTTTGGCACGATTCTTGCAAATTGAAATGTTTGAAACTCAAAAGTGCGAATCGTGGTGTGAATTATAATTTCGATGTTGTTTTATGTGATGTGAGACCCTGAGTAAGTCTGTGTTATGATACGGGACTAGATGGTATAATTGGGCGAGGTCCAGAGAGGCTCGGGTGAGTTTCGGATGAGTTTCAGACCATTTTTGTAAAACTTGGGCGAGGTCCGCTTGTGCGAAGGAAATTTCGCTTCTGCGATGTTGAAGCTGGGACGGAAGCTTCACTTCTGCGAACATAGATCGCTGGTGTAATACCGCTTCTGCGGCCAACCGATCGCAAATACGCAACTCGTCGCTTATCCGGCTCCTTCTTGCGCTTCTGCGTAGCCGCAAATGCGGCCTATTTTCCGTAGATGCGAAACTCGGCAGAACATTAAGGGCTCGAAAATGGCCATTTTTCTTCATTTCGTTTGGGTTTTAAAACCTCGATGTTTGGGCGATTTGAAGGAGTTTTTCACGACTTTGAATTGAATAAGTGTTCTATAACCAAAAGTGATTATATTTCATAAATCCATGTCTATATTCATTACTTATTTCGGATTTCGATGGAAGAAATTAGAATTTTCGTGAAACTTTCCAAAAACGAAAAATTAAGATTTGAATGTCCACTTGACATCGGAATTTGATAATTTTTGTATGGTTGGACTCGTCTCGGAATGGGTGTTGGGATTTTGTAAGTTTTTTCGAGATTCGAGAGGTGGGCCCCACTGATAATTGTTTAGATGAATTTCAGATTTTAATCCGAAAAATTAGTAAATGCATATGGAATTAATTCCTACGATTTGTATTGAGTATATTGAATTGTTTATGACTAGATTTGAGGATTTTAGACACGAATTCGCGAGGCAAAGGTTTATTGGATTGTTGAATTTGGTTGCAAAGCGAGTTAAGTATTGTGGTTAACCTTGACTTGAGGGAGTAGGGCTTATTTGTCTATTTGCTACGTGATTTAATGTGCGGGTACAACGTATATGTGAGGTGACGAGTACTTATGTGTTGTTGTTGAGTCAAAGCGTTCGGGTGGAATTTGTTTATCAAGAATAATGTCCTATTTAATTAAGATATTTATGCTTGAGTTTATTATTGATTATTTGGTAATTATTCATGAAATTATTATTCATTTAATTATTGTTGAATATTTTGGAAGGTGAAGTCGGTATTCTGGTACTGAATTCATTGATGAGTGTATATCCCCGCATTTAAATACTCTTCCAAATTTATATTATTATTTTCATAGTAAGGAAGTGTGTAAAAGCACAATGGGTGATGACATGACATTTTTATTATTTATACTATCACTGTCATGGTGAGAAAGAGTGTAAAAGAAAGAAAGGGTGTTGTCGTGCCATTTGTGAGTGTAAAAGCACGAAGGGTGATGCCGTGTCATTTTCAGAGAGTGTAAAAGCACGAAGGCTGATGCCGTGCCAAAAGAGAGTTAAAGCACGAAGGGTGATGCCGTGCCAATTATTGTTATTTATTTATTTATGAGTTTATGGGATGAATGAGAGTAAAATCCCGAAGGGCGGTGCCATGCTATTTTCATATTATCAATTGCTCATTTTATTGTTGATGAATTAATTGGTTGTTATGTGACCCTCCTCCTGCTGAAATTTCTATATCATCCCCCTTCGCATGTTCCCTCCCAAATTTATAATTTGTTATTTATTGTGTTATTATTGCTTCGTATTTGTATATACTTCTACAGGTTATTTACGCACGTATCTTGTCATAGCCTCGTAACTGCTTCGTCGAGGTTAGGATCGACACTTACGGAGTACATGAGGTCAGTTGTACTCATACTACACTTTACACTTCTTGAGTGTGGGAATATTGGTCAGCAGCCACGACAACAGGATGAGTGTTTTGAGTGTGGAAACATTGGTCACATCAGGAGGTAATGTCCTAGGTTGTCGAGCAACAGATCTCAACAGGATTCTCGTGCCATCATACTGGTACTTGTTGCTCCACCACCCGCCCAGCTAGCTAGGGGCAGGGGTCAGACAACTAGAGGTGGAGGTCCCAGTGACGTACCATATACATGCTCGGATTCAGCTACTCATAGGAGACTTGAGGCATAACGGCACAAAGTTCGCAGTTTTGACGTCCCCTTCTATCTCATCTTAGATGTGTATTATCTTTCAAATAACTTGAATTTTATTCAGACCTTTATTTGTATTATTCTAGTAGCTCGTGCACTTATGACACCAGATTCGGGGATGTATTTTGATAATTCGGTATTTATGGTCTTCCGCACTTTACTTCAGTAATTGACTTCTATTTAATTTAATTTGCTTAATAATGGTTAAGATTATTTTAACATTAGCTTACCTAGCAAGTGAAATGTTAGGCGCCATCACGGTCCGGAAGGTGAAAAATTCGGGTCGTGACACTTTGTGATTTAAGCAATGTGGTCCAACACATAAGATATTTCCCCTTCTAAACTACAAACGAATACACATAAAAATGCAAATACAAGATAGTAACCTATGCTACTCTGCTTTACCACCATTAACAATGAAGTTAATCAAATAAAAATCTGTTTTTGTCCTCCAATCATATTAGGTAATCTTCTATTGATTCTAGTTAATTGAATCTGCAGATTACCGATTGAGTTCTGTTAAATTTTAGTATATATCATCATAAAAGTGTACTACATGACTCGGTATACACGTGCAACGCACATGTCGAAAAACTAGTACCATATTAAAAATACGAATGCCCTTAGCGAAATGTTGTCCGCCTTTTCTACCACTTCAAAGTATATTTTATATTAAATAAAATTGTCATTTAATTAATTTTTTAATATTTTGAACTTTAAAATCAACTAAAATTTTATTTATCAAAATTTTCCTCATTTCATCTACGTAGGAAGTTCTAAAATTTAGGAATTTAGAGTCAAATAAGATTTTATTATAGGTAAATTCTTTCTTTTTTTTTTTGTAGAGATCAAGTAAATTAACACTTTAAAGCCAATACTGCGTTACATACTTTTAGAGTCCAAATTTGGATCTATCATCAAAATTTAAGAGACCTACTATATTTACACATACTTTTAGAGTCCGAATTAGCATTTAATAGCAAAATTTAAGAGACCTACTATATTTACAAATCTTTCTGATACTATTTAAGGGGTCAAATTGTACTTTTCGGGCTCCAACAGAAGCATAATTTTTGGTTTATATGCAAGTAATGCGTCTGCCTTCTAATACTATTCATACCGCATACTAATGATTTTTCTTCCGCTTTGATATAATGAAATTTTGGATTTTACGAATCATTAGAAATCTCGATCCATGTTATCTTTTGAAGGTTAACAAGGTAAGCGATAATTTTAAGTTAAGAGTTTATTTTATCTTTAAGTTGTTGATTCATCTTATGTTTTGCGTGTTAATACGATAAAGGACGATGTTTTACGCTAGATTACGGGTTTATGTCACCAGTTGTGATGACTCGATAGGTCATCTTTCAATTTAACATTCAATTTTATGTTCTGAGACATCGAATAGCACCATTCACCATTTCTCGACTTGCGCGCGCAGTCCGTATATTTTTTCGGAAAGCTTTATGTAAAAGTTTGATATAAATGTGAAATAATGCTTTAAAACTCACTTAAGTTGACTTCGGTCAACATTTGAGCAAATGGACCCGGATCGGTGTTTTGACGGTCCCGATAGGTCTGTATCGTGATTTGGGACTTGGCACTTGGGCGTATGCCCGAAATTAAATCCGGTAGTCCATACCTCGAATTATCACCATTTGACGAAAACTAGAAACTTAAAGGTTAAACATTTCAAAGTTTGACCGTAGATTTGACTTTGACGATATCAGACTCAGATTGAGATTCCAAGTGTTGGAATAGCTCCGTTATGTCATTCGGGACTTACTTACAAAATTTGAGGTGATTCCGTATTGATTTGACACGTTTCGGCGCGAGTTATAGAATTAAAATTTTCACAACTCATAAGTCTGAATCGAGGTATGATTTGTAGTTTCGATATTGTTTGACGTGATTTGAATCCCCGAGTAGGTCCGCGATATGTTACGGGACATGTTGGAATATTTGGACGGGGTCCGAGGTGGCTCGGGTGTGTTTCGGGGTGAGTTTTGAACGAGTTTGGGCATTTCGTCACTTTGATGATGTCTTGGAGCAATTGAAGTATAGAGGGCACATTTTTGGAGTGCGGATATTTGGCCGCAAACTCCCAAAGTACGTAGGCAGTGAAAAATGTGCGGAATGCAGAAATCCTCCTGCGGCCGCAGAAAGGGGAATCTGCAGGTTTGCTTGTTTGACTTTGGAAGCCTATACCTTTTAATCTACACGGAATTTGGAGACGGTCCAAAAGCGAGGGTTGTAGCCCTTTGAGTTTAGTTTTCAGAAACGTAAATTATTCATCATTTGGATATTTGTACTGGAAGTTATGACAAATTTATTAAATCCGGGTAGTGCAATCACCGCCGAAGGGCAACCGCACAATTTGGATTGCGGCCGCGGAACTTGGAGTTTGCGGACCACACAAAAAATGTGTGATCAGCACATTGGGAGATCAGATTGGTACTATATAAAAGAAAGTTTCATCTGATTTTTTATTTTTGAACTTTGGGAGCTCGGTTTGTGGCGATTGTTCGTGGATATTTCAATAAATTCATCTGGGTAAGTGATTCTAATTCTCAAAATGACAAGTCAGGTGGTTAAACTTACATAGTACATGAGATCGGTTGTACTCATACAACATTCTTCACTTCTTGTGCAGATACCAGAGTTGGTCCCAACGATGTACTGTAGATTTGCTCGGATTCAGCTATGAGAGGAGACTTGAGGTATAGTTGTACAATGTTCGCAACTCTGAAATCCCTTTCTACTTTATATTAGTTGTATGCTTTCTTTCAGACAGCTGTATTTTATTCAGACGCTTGTTTGTATTATTCTAGAAGGTCGTGCACTTGTGACTCTAGTTCTGGGATGGTATTTAGATATCGTTATTATTTTGGTTTGTTAATTTAAAATTCAGATATTATTCCGGTTGTTGGTTTTTTTAATATTTAATTAAGATGAATATTTTAAAATGGTTAAAAATATTCTAACGTTGGCTTGCCTAAAATGTCACGGTCCCGAAGATGGGAATTTTGGGTCATTACAAGTTGGTATCCGAGCACTAGGTTACTTAGGTCTCACGAGTCACGAGCAAGCGTAGTAGAGTCTGAAGGATCGGTATGGAGACATCTGTACTTATCTCTCAGAGGCTATGAAGTTTAGGAACAATATCACTTCTTTCTTATTGGTCCCATCATCGATGATCGAACCATTCTATTCTTGTTCTATCACAGATGGTGAGAACAAGTACTACATCTACCGCCGGATAGTGGGAACTATGAATAAGGGCTGAGCCCAGCCTCGAGATCGAGCAGCAACACCTATTGTGGAGCCTCACGTGGATTTCGAAGAACATGTTCCAACTTAGACTGTACTTGTTGGACCAGTTTAGGTCCCAGAAGGATTCATAGCTACTCTAGTAGTTCAGGACGTTATAGTCCATTTAGTGAGCCTAATAAAGGGTGTGGCCCAGAATGGTACATTTCCAGTGGAACAAGACGTCGCACAGGCTGGGGGAGGAGCACAAACTCTCACTACTCCTGCTCTGGATCAGATAGCTCCCCAGTATCAAGCTCTAGCAGTCCCGTCAGTTGGGATAGCTCAGCCAGTTGTTGCAGCACAGGCTGGTGATAGGTCCGCCATGACTTCTGAGGCCTTATTGAGACTGGACAAGCTCACTAAGGTTTTTCCAATTCACTTCAGTGCTACACCTACCGAGGACCCACAGAATTATGTTGACCACTTCCATGAGGTGTTATAGAACATGGGAATAATTGAAAGCAACAAGGTCAATTTTGCTGTGTTTCAGATGATTGGTCCCGCCTAGGGCTGTGCATGGATCAGATCGGATCGAATTTAGCACATTTCAGATTTATGATTCTTCAAAATGCAATCCGAATTCGATTCGAATTAATATCGAATAGAATCGAATCGGATTTTAAAGTTCGGACCGGATAAATATTTTGAATTTTCGGATCGGATTGTACCTATTATTAAGGCTTGCTAGTCTAATCGGCTAATGCATTTGCTTTATCTTCATCTGTGTTTTATTCCTCTAAGTTGCAAAACTCATACTCAAACGAAAAACCACAATGGCACACACCATACCCCTTCCCTTTTATCATTTTCTGTGTTTTCCATTCGTGGTATTGGTAGTAATGGAAAAAAGATTTTCCTTGTAAATCCCCCAACTCTAACGTGGGTGGCTTGTCTTTGTCCAAATCAGATTTGGTACAGAAAAGTTAATACGAGGACATCAATTGCTAATCTAGGAAAAAAAGGACAAAGAAAAAGGCGAAAAACAATAGTAGAAGTAAAAAGGCCCTAATAATTTCGGATTCCGGATCGGATTGGATTAAAATTATACCAATCTGAATCCAATTCGAATATCCAAAATTTTAATAAACATAATCCGAAATTCGATCCAAATATTCGAAATCCGAAATTAAGCGGATCGGTTCGGATTTCGAATATCCGATCCAAATGCATAACCCTAGTTCTGCCAAGAAGTGGTGGAGAGGTTATGTATTTGCTAGACCAATGAATTCATATGCACTAACCTGGGAGCAGTTCTCATAACTATTTATAGAGTAGTTTGTTCTTATTACATCGAGAGAGGAATACCGCATGCAGTTTGAGCGTCTCCAGCAGGGTACTATGATTGTGACCCAGTATGAGACCCGATTTTTGAACTTAGCACATTATGTCATCATCTTGCTTCTTACTTAAAAGGAGAGAGTGAGGACATTCATGGATGGACTCACTTATACTATCACATTTCAGATGGCCAAAGAGACAGAGATTGATATTTCCTTCAAGACAATTGTTAATATTGCTAGGCGGATTGAGTTATTTCGTGCTCAGGAGAGAGGGCCAGTGTCAGATAGGAGTTCCCGTCATTCCGGTAATTTCAGGGGCTCCTCATCTAGAGGCAGGGGTACTTATGGTAGGGGTCATCCTCCCAGCCCATTTTATTCAGCACTTCAGACATCTCACGGTGCTTCAGGGAGTCATGGTCCTATTATGCCTTACTCTGAGCAGCCAATATTTACTGCACATTCAGCTCTTATCCGTGCACCACCACTCGAGATTCATTACATCAGTTATCCAGCCCGTTTGGGTCAGCTTCAACTTCAGCAGCCACGACAGCAGGATGGGTGTTTTGAGTGTAGGAACATTGGTCACATAAGGAGGTATTACCCTAGGTTGGTGAGCAACAGATCTCAGCAAGATTCTCGTGCCATCATATTGGTACCGGTTGCTCTACCACCCTCCTAGCCAATGAGGGGTAGGGGTCAGACAACTAGAGGTGGAGGTCACGTTATTAGAAGTGAAGGCTAGACAGTTAGAGGTCGTCCCTGGGATATAGCTCTGAGTGTGGGGCCCAACCCTAATTTTATGCTTTTCCATCTAGGCATGAGGCCGATTCATCTGATATCGTGATCACGTGTATTATTCCAGTTTGCCATAGAGATGCTCCAGTTGTATTTGATCTAAGATCTACTTATTCCTATGTGTCTTCCTACTTTGCTTCATATTTAGTTGTGCCTCGTGATTCTTTGAGTGCTTCTATGCACGTGTCCATGAAGGTGGGGGATTCTATCACTATAGATCATGTCTATCGTTTGTGTGTGGTTACTATTGAGAGTTTTGAGACTACCGTGGATCTTCTACTTCTTGCTATGGTATATTTTGATGTCATCTTGGGTATGGATTGGTTGTCACCCTATCATGCTATATTGGATTATCACGTCAAAATGGTGACCTAAGCCATGTCGGAGTTACCTCAAATAGAGTGGAAATGGACCCCCGACCATTCCACCATCAGGATTATCTCTTACGTGAAAGCTCGACATATGGCCGAGAAGGGGTGTTTAGCTTATTTGGCTTATATCCGCGATCCCAGTGCGGATGTTCATTCTATGGATTCAGTCCCAATTGTCGGTGAATTTCCAGATCTATTTCCTGCAGATTTGCTGGGGATGGCACCCGACATAGATATTAACTTTTGTATTGATTTGGCTCCAAGCACCCAAACCATTTCTATTCCATCATACTATATGGCCCCGTCGGAGCTAAAGGAATTGAAGGAGCAGTTACAAGACTTGCTTGACCAGGGATTCATTAGACCTAGCGTCTCGCCCTGGGGTGCACCAGTGTTATCTGTAAAGAAGAAAGATGGTTCAATGCGGATGTGCATAGATTATCGGCAGTTGACCAAGGCAACTATCAAGAACAAGTATCTGTTGCTAGGAATTATTGACTTATTCGATCATCTTCAAGGTTCCAAGGTGTTTGCAAAGATTGATTTGAGGTCTGATTACCATCAGTTAAAGATTAGGGCATCCTATGTCCCTAATATAGCTTTTCGGACTCGATATGGGCATTATGAATTCCTAGTGATGTCATTTGGGCTAACAAATGCCCTAGCAACATTTATGGATTTGATGAACTAGGTGTTCAAGACATATTTGGATTCTTTTGTAGTTGTATTCATTGATGATATCTTGATTTATTCCAGCAGTCTAGAGGAGCATGAGCAACATATTCGGATTGTGCTTCAGACTTTGAAGAATAATCAGTTATATGCCAAATTTTCAAAATGTGATTCTTGGTTTGAGTCAGTTGCCTTTTTGGGGTATGTTGTATCGACATAAGGCATAAACGTGGATCCTAAGAAGATTGAGGAAGTTTAGAATTGGCCTAGACCTACTTCAACTACAGACATCCAGACCTACTTCCCCATTGACACAATTGACACGGAAGGGTGTCCCATTCAGATGGTCAGATGAGTGTGAGTTGAGCTTTGAGAAGCTCAAGACTGCTTTGGCTACGGCGCCAGTGTTGGTATTACCCACAGGTTCAGGATCTTATACGGTGTCTTATGATGCATCTCGTATTGGGCTTGGTCAGTATTAATGTAAGATGGAAGGGTGATTGCCTATGCGTCATGGCAGTAGAAAGGTGATGAGAAAAATTGCCCTGTTCGTGACTTAGAATTGGAAGCCATATGCGCTGAAGATTTGGAGGCATTACCTTTATGGTGTCTCGTATGAGGTATTCACTGATCATCATAGTCTACAGTACATGTTCAAGCAAAAATACCTCAATTTGAAGTAGAGAAGATGGTTGGAGCTGTTGAAAGACTATGATATCACCATTTTATATCACTCCGGAAAGGCCAATGTGGTGGTCGACGCTTTGCGTAAGAAGGCTGTGACTATGGTCAGCCTTGCGTATATTCCGGTTAGTGAGAGGACGTATGTTGTAAATGTTCAAACTTTGGCTAATCAGTTAGTGAGGTTAGATATTTTAGAGTCTAGTTGGATTCTAGCTTGCAGAATTACTCGGTATTCCTTGTATGAGTATATTAGAGAGCGACAATATAACGATCCTCATTTGCGTGTCCTTAAGGACATGGTGTGACACAGTGGTTCCAAGCAGGTTGATATGGGGGAATATGGAGTTATGCAGATATAGGGTCATATTTGTCTGCCAAATGTGGATGGGTTTCGTGAATTAATTCTTGAGGAGGCCCATAGTTCCTGGTATTCAATTCATCTGGGTACCGCCAAAATGTATCAAGATATGCGGCAACATTATTAGTGTGGGAGAATGAAAAATGATATACTTGCATATGTAGCTCGATGTCTTAATTGTCAGCAAGTCAAGTACGAGCATCAAAGACGTGCTGGTTTGCTTCAGAAGTTAGAAATTCCTGAGTAGAAGTGGGAGCGTCTCACTATGGATTTTATTGTTGGACTCCCGCATACACAGAGGAAGTTTGATGCAGTATGGGTCATTGTGGACAATTTTACCAAGTCAGCACATTTCATTCTAGTAGCAATCACCTATTAGTTAGAGCGGTTAGCAGAGATTTACATCTACGAGATTGTCCGCCTTCACGGTGTGCCCATGTTTATTATTTCAGATCGAGGTACGCAGTTCACCTGGCACTTCTGGAAGGATGTACAGCATGAGTTAGGTACGCAGGTTGAGTTGAGAATAATATTTCATTCACAGACAGATGGTCAGTTAGAGAGCATTATTCATATATTGGAAGATATGCTTCGCGCTTATGTTATAGACTTTGGAGGTTATTGGGATCAGGTCTTGCCACTTGCAGAGTTTTCCTATAATAACAGCTACCCGTCGAGCATTCAAATGGCTTTGTATGAAGCATTATATAGGAGGCGATGTCGTTCTCCAGTTAGCTGTATTGAACCAGGAGAGGCTCGGTTGTTGGGTACCGATTTGGTACAGGATGCATTGGATAAGGTCAAGATTATTCAGGATCGACTTCGCACAACTCAATCTAAGCAAAAGATTTGTGCCGACCGTAAAGTTCTTGATGTTGCATTCATGGAAGGAGAAATAGTATTGCTTCGGGTTTCACCTATGAAAGGTGTAATGAGATTCGAAAAGAAGGGCAAGTTGAGACCTAGGTATATCAGATCCTTTGAAATTGTTGAAAGAGTGGGTGAAGTAGCCTACAAGATTTCAGAACCACCTAGTGTATCGGCAGTTCATCCACTTTTCCATATGTCTATGCTCCGAAAATATCATGGTGATCCGTCCCATGTGTTAGATTTTAGCTTAGTCCAACTGGACAAAGATTTTACTTATGAGGAAAAGACGGTAGCTATTCTAGCCTGATAGGTATGACAGTTGAGATCTAAGAGTTATCCATCAGTTCCATTACAACGGAGAGATCAGCCGGTTGAAGCATCTACTCGAGAGTCCGAGTCGGACATGCAGAGTAGATATCGACAACTTTTCACCAGCCAAGGTACTTTTCTAATTCCGTTCAAGGACGAATGTTTATTTTAGAGGTGAAGAATGTGATGATCCGATAGGACATCTTTAAATTTAACATTCAATTCTATACTCCGAGACCTTGAATAGCACCATTCATCATTGCTCGACTTGAGTGCACAGTCTGTATATTTTTTCGGAAAGCTTTAATGTGAAAAATGGATATAAATGTGAAATAGTACTTTAAAACTCATTTAAGTTGACTTCGGTCAATGGTTTGAAAAAATTGACCTGGATCAGTGTTCTAACGGTCCAGGTGGGTCCGTATCGTGATTTCGTACTTGGGCGTATGCCCAGAATCAAATTCGGAAGTCCCTAGCTCGAATCATCGCCATTTGACGAAAAGCTAGAAACTTAAAGGTTAAAGATTTCCAATGAATGACCGTAGATTTGACTTTGATGATATCGGACTCGGATTGAGATTCCAAGAGTTGGAATAGATCCGTTATGTCATTTTGGACTTATCTGCAAAATGTGAGGTGATTCCGTATTGATTTTACACGTTTGGGTGCGAGTTATAGAATTGAAAATTTCACAAACTAATAAGTCTGAATCGAGGTGCAATTTGTAGTTTCCACGTTGTTTGACGTGATTTGAGACCTTGAGTAGGTCCGCATTATGTTACGGGACTTGTTGGTATATTTGGACGGTGTCCCAAGTGGCTCGTGTGTGTTTTAGGGTGAGTATTTAATGAGTTTGGGCGTTTCGGCACTTTGATGTTGTCCTGGAGAAGTTGTAGTGCGTAGGGCACATTTTTGGAGTGTGGATGTGCTCCCGCAAACTCCAAAAGTGCGGAGGTAGTGAAAAATGTGTGGACCGCAGAAATCCTCTTGCGGCTGCAGAAAGGGGAATCTGTAGGTTTGCTAGTTTGACTTCGAAAGCTTATATCGTTTAATATACGGAGAATTTGGAGATAATCCCAAAACAAAAGTTGTAGGCCGTTGAATCTAGTTTTCACAAAGATAAACCATTCATCATTCGGACATTTGTACCGAAGGTTTTGGCCAATTTACTGAAGTCTGGTAGTGCAGTCACCGTCGAAGTGCGAACGCACAATTTGGATTGCGGTCTCGAAACATGGAATGTGCGAACTGCACAAAAAATGTGCAGTCAACACATTGGGAGATACGATTGGTACCATATAAATGATGCTTTCATCTCATTTTTTATTTTTGGACTTAAGGAGCTCGGTTTGTGGCGATTTTTCGTGGATATTGTTTAATAAATTCATCAAGATAAGTGATTCTAACTCGGATTTGGTTAATATACATGAATATATCATTGTTTTTTATCATTTAATTAGTTTTGAGATGAAAATTTAGGGTAAATTGTAGAAATTTCATAAAATGAATTTTTGGGATTTGAATGTCGATGCGGAGTCAGATTTGAGTCAAACTAGTATGGTTGGACTCGTATCGGAATGGGTGTTCGAATTTCGTGAAAATTCTATGGGGTTCCGAGAGGCGGGCCCCATGTTGATTTTTGGTTGACTTTTCCGAAACGACTTAAATTAAGTCTCTTTCGAATGATGAGTAATATCTAAAGCTCCAACTGAATTGCTGGCCAATAATTTGATATGTTTGATTGGTTTGGAAACTAATTCGAAAGGAAATATTGTGGCCGAGTGATCACCTTAAATTGAAAAATAAAGTAAGTGTCGTGGTTAACCTTGACTTGAGGGAATAGAACCTTGAATTATTTGTACGTAAATTTCCTTTATAACGACGTATAGGTGAGGTGATGAGTGCCTATACGTCGTCAAATTGATTATTTGCATATTTATCTAAAAATCATAAATTATTTTAAATCATGAATTCATTATTATATTAATTATTTCTCTCATATTCCTTATCCAATACTTTGTCTTGAATTCATACTATAATTGCTACATGCTTATTTGACTTATGTGTTTTAATTGCTACTTGATATTTAGCATATTAAACATTAAATTGCCTATCTTTCTCCCTGATTTCCATAATTTATCGCTACTTGTCATTACTTGTTTTCTGAATAAACCATAATAATTGTATGCTTTGTTGCCTAATAATTTCTTATTAAATATGGTATTTATTGGAGTATTTTTACATTTAAGAGTGTTAAGTTTATATTGCTGGAGCGGGTTGCACGCCGCAATGGAATTTATTCAAAAGATTATATTGTTGGAGCGGGTTGCACGCTGCAACAGAATTTATTTGAAAGAATATATTGTTGGATCAGGTTGCACGCCGCAACGGATTTTATGTTAAGTTTATATTGATGGAGCGGGTTGTACGTCGCAATGAAAATAAATTGAAGGATTATGACCGTTGAATTAACTTCAATTATTGATATGATTTACATGTATTAACTTTATTCCTGTTATTATTATTATTATTATTATTGCGTGCCGGTTAATGTAAGAGGTTTGCCTTAGCCTCGTCACTACTTCGTCGAGGTTAGGCTCAACACTTACTGTCACGACCCAAATTTCCCTCCATACGTTGTCGTGATGGTACCTAATCTTATGGACTATGTAATCCTAACACTTACTGAATTCGTGGTAACTCAACCAACAATTGTTAAATATGAAATACAAATTGCCTACAATCCTAAAACCGGTAGTACAAGTCACAAGCTCTACAGAGTTTACTATAAAAATGTCTCAATACAACTGTTCCAGACTAGAATCAACAATGCAGGAAAAAAATCAGAAGGTGACTCTGGGCATGCGAACGCGACATCAGGTATACCTTAAATCTCCACATCAATGTCCAATCAATTAGTAAGATTATCAACAACATTGAGGTACCTGGATCTGCACAAACAATGTGCAGAATAGTAGTATGATTACACCACAGTGGTACCCAGTAAGTATCAAGCCTAACCTCGGTAGAGTGGTGACGAGGCCAGGTCAAGATATCTATCGGATATATAAACCTATACAAAATGCTACATAAAGCCAACAAGGAAGGAATATCAATGTAAGTCCATTAACCGAATAATGTCCAATTCAAATAAACAATGAGAATATGGAATAACAATGAACAAACAATCAAGTAATTACGCAACAACATAGTAAGAGTACAAATGACATATGAGTAGGTTGAATTAAGGAATCATATGACAAATAAATTAATTAAATTATTTATGATGCATGTAATGCAACATAAATTACCCGAGGTATCACTCGTCGAAATCTCAATTCATTATTCACAAACTTTCAAATTCTTACACAGGTGGCATCTTGTGACCGCATCTTCCAAATCACTTTTTGCACGATAAAATCCTCATGCTACCATGTGTATAATTTACGTATCAATATCAACCAAGATGACCAATGAATAATTTAAACACAATTAAATACAATTTTAAAATTAAATGCAGTGAAACATCAAATGAGTCATTAAACTAATTTAGGATTTAAATAAGGTAAAATAGCGGAGAGGGTGTACAAATAGAATATTAATTGAGTTTAGTTTATAAGTATATGAGATCGGATAAAATTTTGTATTTATACAAAATAAGACATTCAATCAAGTTTTTACGAAATAAATATGGGATCTGTTAACGTAAAACGAAATAACAAATTTACACGCAGTTCGTTTTGATAATTTAAGTCCCGTTTGGAGGCATAAGGTCCTGAGCAGCTTCGTAATAGGTGCATTGACTTGCGAGCATAGTTTAATTCAATTACCAGATGATTCGGAGTGATGTGGGACACTTAGTCCCTAAAATATAAGATTAAGTCTTAGGGTTTTGACCGTAATCGGGCTGTGAATTTGAGGTCTTAGTCTTAGTCTTAGGACCGTGAATTGGACTTAGGAGTATATCCGGACTGCGAATGTGAGGTATGTAGCCAATTTAGGCTTGAAATGGCGAAAGTCGAATATTTGGAGATTTTAACCGGAAGTGGACTTTTTTATATCGGGAACAGATTTTGATTCCGGATGTTGGAGTAAGTCCGAAATATTTAATATGACCTGTCTGCAAAATTTGACGTCATTCCGGGTTGATTTGTTAAGTTTCGGCGCGGGTTTTAGAAATTGGAAGATTCGAAAGTTAAGAAATTTGATTCATGGTGCGATTCGTAGTTTCGTCGTTGTTTGATATGATTTGAGACCTTGAGCGAGTTAGTGATAGGGTATGAAAATTGATGGTATGCTTGCACGGGATCCAGGGGGCCCGTGTGTGTTTCAGACAAGTTTCAGATATTTTTCATGCTTTTGAACTTATCTGGTTCTGGTGTTTTCGCACCTGCGACACATGGAGCGCAGGTGCGGCTCCGTTTTTGCATGAGCCTGGTCGCTTTTGTGATTTTTGATGCCTGGGAGCTCGCTCGCTTCTGCGGAAGCTGGCACGCAGGTGCGAAGGCCGCTTCTGTGGTTCCTCGATCGCTCCTGCGTCCCCTCTTGTGCTTTTGTGGTGCCGCTGTAATTCCGCAGATGCGGATCCAGGCCTGGCTAGCAGAGTTCGAAGCTGCGAATACTTTCTCGCAATTGCGAGAGCGCAAATGCGCTTCCTTGTCCGCAAATACGGAAGTCCTGGGCAGAATCATATAAGTCGAGGGTTTGGCCATTTTCTTCATATTTTGCATTTTAGACATCAATTTTAGGAGCTTATTTGTGGGGTTTCAAGCAAATAGATTGGGTAAGTGTTCTTCACCTATAATTTATTATATTCCATGATTTTATCTGTATTCTTATCATGTAATTTGTATTTTGAGTTGAGAAAAATGGAGGTGTTTGAAGAAAAATTTCAAAATGTAAAATCATGATTTGAGGGACGAAATGGTTTCGAAATTTGATGATTTTAGTTTGGTTGAACTCGAATTGGAATGGGTGTTCGGGTTTTTGTGAAATTTGTCGGGTTCCGAGGTGCGGGTTAGGGGTCGATTTTTAGATTTTGATAAAGATTGAGGCTTTATAATCCAGAATAGTTTCTTATGAGTTTTATTTGTGCTTTGAAGTTATTTTGGTTAGATTTGAGCCGTCTGGAGGTCATTTCACCCGATAAGTTCATTTTAAAGTATCGAGCTGTCTTCTTCGAGGTAAATATCTTGCCTAACTTCGTGTGAGGGAACTACCCCTTAGGATTTGAGTCTTCTATGTTAATTGTAGTCCGTGTAAATGAGGTAACGAGTACGTGCTCAGAATTATTTGTGGAAAATTGGCTTTTTTGGGTTCTTAGGTCCTTGTATTCACTGAATATGCAATTGTTCTTGTTATGCTTACGTTTCTTAATTTCTAGTTTCACCTCTACCTGCTTTAATTAGAAGTTAATTGCTTCATGATCCACTCTTGTTGCTTATTTGATTCATCAGTCCTTGACTGAAATTGTTATCTTTTCTATCGACATGTTATCCTCTCCTAACTGCTTATCTTTATTTGAGGTTATCATTATCTCTTATGTGATTGTTCATCCTTAATTGAGGCTATGATTACCTTTATACTGCTCATCCTTAATTGAAGTTGTTGTGTCTTTTCGTAATTGCCCAACTTTAAAGAAGTTAGATATCCTATACTTTGGTTGACTTGTCCTTATTTGAAATTATTCGACTTGTGTTAGCTCCCTCATTGTCGAACTGTATATTGTGGATCATTTGTTACATATTATTTCCTTTCTTGTTGAGATGTTCTTATTATCTCTAGCATTCCCCGATTGTGGTTACTCCTTGTGGATTAGTTCCTCAGTATCTTTGAGCTCTAGAATCTCCGAGTTGACTTGTTTGTCGTACCATTGTATTATTGTCATCATTGCTGTTGTAGTTTTTGTTTTGATGCACGATGTCTCTGCCGTGCGGTTGTTGTTATTGTGATGCACGAGGTTTATGCCGTGCGGTTGTTGTTATTTTGATGCACGAGGTTTCTGTCGTGCGAGTGTTATTGGATTGCACGAGGTTACTGTCGTGCTATTATTACTATTGATATTTTCACATGCATCGTGACAAGGCGGGATATATATGTGGGTTGCGCATGTGGCTAGACAAGGTGGGAACATTATAATGCACATGTGGCGAAACAAGGAGGGTATTCACTTTACTATTGCACACGTGGCGAGACTAGGTGGGCTATGTCAGGGATTGATTTGTGATCACTTGTGATGGCCTGGGGGCATTCTTGTTGTTGATGTTTGCGTAGTGGTACACTTACCAGTGTGCGTTTTATCTAGTGGAAAGTTGTGAAAAAACATTCTACGTGCTGTCCATTTCCCTTCCTATACTTACTAGCGGGCATGAACCATGTTAGGACATTTGCACAAGCATACACGAAGTTGAGCACTCTTATCGGTTAAGAGGTTTTCTTGATACTACTGAGTATAGATGTGCACCCTTGTTACTTGCATTCTATGTGACAATGGCTCTATTTGGCATGTGAGTCGTTAGTGAGGTTATGAAGAGTAATGAGGGCACATGATACCAGTGTTAGGGTTCAGGTATTGCGACCTGTGAGTTGTGAATAATATGAGGTTCGGTACCTCGGTGAGTTTATTGACTAAAATCTGGTGTAAAAGTGGTTTTTTTCAGCTAGCTGCTACATGCCCTTCTTTTAATTGTGTTCATCGGATTTAGGAGGTATTTCCGTTCATTCTTCTGTGACATTATTATGGTATTCTGCTGATAGTTGTTGTTTTCCTTTCTTACTGAAATTACCGTATTAATTGCCAATTTGTGTGGTCCTTATGTATATATCATACTTTGTTGTTCATATACTTATACTTGTTCAGGTTGTTTAGTGTAGTAGGTGTCTTGAATGTACCTCGTCACTACTCCACTGAGGTTAGTTTTAATACTTGCTGGGTACCGTCGTGGTGTACTCATACTACAGTTCTGCACATTTTTGTGCAGATCCAGGTATTTCGAAGTGAGTTGATCATTAGATAGTTGTGCAGATTGTTTCTGTGGAGACTCAGGGTAAACCTGCTGCCGTGTTAGTAGGCTTCGGCGTCACCTTCCTATTTTGTATTCACACTGTTTTACCTATTTCCAGACAATTGTATTTAGAAATTCGGAGCAAACTCTAAAGAGCTTATGACTTGTACTACCGGTTATGAGAGTTGTAAATTTTATAGAGATTTCTATTTCAAACAATTATTAGATGTTATTTAATTATTGTTGTTATTCAGTAAATGTTAGGCTTACCTAGTCCCTAATACTAGGTGCCATCACGATACCCAATGGAGAAAAACTTTGGGTCGTGACAGATGGAACATGTGCTAACAATTTCAAGTAAAGCACGTACAAACAACTACAACACAAAAGATGTAGTCATGAAACAATGGTTACAATTAGTTATATGAAGGGAGCCTAACAGTCCAAACCGATCAAATACCACATATAGGTGGAGTACCCACTCTTCACCTCGTGTACACGACCTTCATGTAACACAAATGACACAATCATCTCAAATCCTAAGGGATGGTTTCCCCCACACAAAGTTAAACACGACACTTACCTCAAATCGTGTAATTCTTTGTTCCAATATGCCTTTGCCTCACGAATCGGCCTCCGAACGCCTCAAATCTAGTCACAGTTAATTCGATTTAGCCAATACAATATATAGAAATAAATTCCATATGCAAATACTAATTTTTCAAATAAAATCCGAAATTTTCACTTAAATCGGAACCCAACAAAAGTTACAAAATATGAACGCCCACTCAACCACGAGTCTAACCATACCAATTTTACCAAATTCCGACATCAACTCGACCTTCAAATCTTCAATCTAAACTTAAGGATTTTCACAGTTTTTGCAACTTAAATCACTAATTAAAGGCTAAAAATAGCAATATATTCGGGTAATTTGACCAAAATTGAGTTAAGAACACTTACCCTGATATTTCCTTTGAAAATTTCCGAAAATCGCCTAAATATCGCTTTAATCCGAGCTTCATAAATCCAAATATTATAAAATGGCCGAAACCTCAAAATATAGCTTCTGTTCAGGCATTTACTCTTCGCGATCATGGAGCACAACATTTTCCAACACAAAATTTGCTCTTCACGATCGCGGAAAACAAATCGCGATCGCGAAGCACAAACTCACCAACTCTTCCAGACATCGTCTAGTATAATGGTCATAATATTTTTTACAAAACTCCAAATGACATATGGTTTGAATTTTTGAAAACTAGACATCAAGAGATACAACATACATGTTTTGTTCATCTGCCAATTCCTTATAGATTTTGAGATATAAGATTTCAAAGTCAGCCCTGTGCAGCAGCAATTGCTTCTTCGCGATTTCCAAACTTTTCCCAAATAGCCTGTAGTATATCCATCATAACATTTTGTACACAACTCCAAATGCCATATTGTTTACTTTTCTCAAAACTATACACAAAGTGCTACAACTTTTATGTGGCCAAAAACTAGCAACTAAAAATGATCTAGAAATGGTCTGAAACCACCCTAAAACTCACCCGAACCCTTGGGACCCCGTCCTAATATACCAACAAATCCCATAATATAACGCGGACCTGCTCGAAGCCTCAAATCACATCAAAGAACGTCTAAATTGCAGATAGCGCCTCGAATCGAATCATGAGTTTATGAATTTTTCAAATTCTATAATTTACGTCGAAACGTATCAAATCAATCCGTATTGACTTCAAATTTTGCACACGAGTCTTAAATGACATAATGGAGATGTTCCAATTTTCGGAATTAAATTTCGACCCCGGTATTAATAAAGTCAACTCCCGGTCAAACTTTCTAAAAATATTTCATTTTTTAACTTTCGCTAAAATGCGTCAAATTGTCCCACGGACTTCCAAATCTAAATACGGACATACGCCTAAGTCCAAAATCACCATATGAAGATATTGACATCATCAAAATCCTATCCCAGAGTCATTTTCTCAAAAGTCAAACTCCGGTCAACTCTTTTCATTTAAGCTTCAAAAATAAGGATTGTTCTTCAAATTTAATTCCGAACTTTCCAAAAACCAAACTCGACCATACACGCAAATCATAATACGCATTACTAAGCTGCTCGAGATTTTAAATCATCGAACATGATTCTAATTCTCAAACGACAAGTTGGATCGTTACACTTACAGAGTATATGGGATCGGTTGTACTCATACTACACTAGAGTTGGTCCCAACGTCATACTGTAGATTTGCTCGGATTCAGATATGAGAGGAGACTTGAGGTATATCTGCACAACATTCGCAGATCTGAAATCCCCTTCTACTTTATCTTAGCTATGTGCTTTCTTTCAGACAACTTTATTTTTTTTCAATCCCTTGTTTGTATTAATCTAGAAGCTCGTGCACTTATGACTCCAGTTATGGGATGGTATTTAGACATCGTTATTTTTTTGGTTTGTTAATTTAAAATTCAGATACTATTCCGGCTGTTGGTTTCTTTACTATTTAATTAAGATGAATTGTTAAAAATGGTTAAAATTATTCTAACATTGGCTTGATTAGGAAGTAAAATGTTAGTCGCTATCACGGTCCCGAAGGTGGAAATTTCTGGTCGTAACACCCGTGTTATTGTCTATGACTAGACTCAAGTACTTTTTTTAAAAACAATTCCTCCCAAATTTGGAGGACATATAGTTTTCCATACTTCCCCTCCAATATGAATCGAACCCAGGACCTAACCGTCGTGGGTGGAGATTCAAGTACTTGTTTATGCTATACATATAATATACCTGGTGCAAATTGTTTTCTCGATATGTCTACGCTGCAGGAGCCTAACGAGGGGTAGAGAAGGCGAAGTTATGGTAAAGTACATTTTTGAAATTCTTTTACACGTGAATACTGTTATTTTGTTAATTTATCTTTACAATTATTTTTGAAATTGTTTTTATTTTCACCTTTCCTGTCTCTTTAATGGAAAAGTCGTGCGACGCAAACTACTTGCTTCACAAATATCGTGATCAGGAGCTATTTCTCTTTATAATTGTTTTAAGTATAATCTTTGTTTTCACCTTCCTATGGCTTTGATAATTTTAGCCCATAATTCAAGTGAGACGCTACTTGCTTCACAAATATCAAGATCAACGGGTTCAAACTTTCACTTTCTCTTATCTCGTGTACTTTTTCTTATTTTTTTGACTTTTTGGTTGTTATTTTATCTATTGATTTTCTTATCACCAGAATCCTAATGCTAATAATAATTTTCGTAATTACCTTGTTGTTGCAGGCAAAAATTAATTCCAAGGATAAAGTCCAACGGTTATGACATATCTCCTAATTTCTTATGTGCTTATGAGTATATAGTTCAACATTTTCCAGCAAAAGATGTATAACCTCGGTTATGTATATTCATTGTCAATAGATAAAATTGGTCTTGTCATAATAAGAGCCTCAATATAGATTGCATTAACAATACTCACTATCTTTGATTCTTTAAGTGTATGACATCTTAAAGTTGTGAGGAATGGAAAACGTGAATTTTTTTGTCTCCAATTCTAATTTACGAAGAAATATTTATTGTATGTTTGGCCAAAGCAGAACATAACCGTTTATCACCTATATAGCTTACAATTGACACCATCTTGGTGATATCAGTGAAAATATTGACTATTTTAATAATTGTTCATTTTTTTAGATAATATACTTTTTAACGATTGAGAAAATATATTGGAGACTTTACAAGAAAAAAATAGGTATCATCCTTGTATACTGGATACACGTTTAAAAACATCAAAATCGACACCTTATCGAAAGGTGTCTGCTCTAGAACCTCTCTACTATGTATATACGGGACCTTCAAGAAGATGTAATACTTTGATTTGTTAAGTAACAAGTGGTAGAAAGGCTTTAGATATTGAATTATTTTACTTGTAATTTGCTTTAGCATATCTTAATGGAATAGTAATTTTCTTAAAACTGAAACGAGTAAGTAGATATGCTGATTCAATTCTTTAATATATATACACACAATTTTATTTGGTAGAAAATTTGATTTCAGAGACTGAATCAAGGATGTTTTCAATTATTTAGTTAATACAACATACAAGGAAATTCAAATTTAGGAAGTACTTTTGAAATATATATTAGTCAATAGCAGTAATCTTTTTTTCCTACTCATATTTTGATAAAACTTAGGATTATATAAGCTTTTTAAAATTTATGCCGATGTTACTACTTATATTACTCTATACGGTCGAAATCGGGCATACCCAATTTCGTTGGCAGGGGGGTTGCCCTGAGGGTAACCTCATAATAGATCGAGCTCGAAGAGAGAACATCGAGCCTGGAGATCGAAGTGTTCTATGAGATCGAGGCCAGCAACAATCGAGATCAAGCATGACTGACGTCGAGTAAGGCGTAATAACGGAATGGCGAGATATCAGTAAACGGTCGAAGATCACGACGGAAATTCCGGAACAGATCAAATCAAAGCGGTTGTTAGTGCCAATCATGAGATCTACTTCCGTTATTAGAGTTGTACCTTATTTAGGATTCCTCTATTATATAAAGAGGGATCCCATTCACTTGTGAGGCAATTATTATTCACTGAGAAGAATATACATATACGCAATTTTCGTTGTTCATCGCTGTTTGTTCCATCCTCTATTGTTCTTATTAACTAGCGTCGAGACTGTCTCGAGCCGAGGTTGATGTGTTATTTGCGGACCGGTTTGATTCATTTCATTGTCCTATTTATTCAATTTGTTGTTTATCAATTGATACTGGATTAAATCACATATCCTTAAAACCACACTATAAGTTTAATTGTCACTCAATTTTTAGGGTAAACAGTTTGGCCCCCACTGTGGGGCTGAGGATAATAGTGATTGTTCAGTACTAATTCTAGTAAGACATACTATTTTATGCTTGTTCTTGTCAAGTATATTTACTTTCAGGTTAAAACATGTCAAACTCACAAAATGCATCCACACACGGTGATAATGGCCTCTGATTCCATGGTGAAAACGAAAATGTGATTGCTCCAGGAGTCGAGGTGCCACAGGCTAATCTCGGGGAAGCACCCGTTGAAATCCCAGTTGATGTCAGTTCACACGTTTCTCTAAATGCGGACCTAGGCGCAGGTCTCGATGGGAGCGTATGCAGAGAAGGCCGATCTAGTGACCAAGGAAAACAGGGCAGAGGAGACGAAGTAGTCAGTCTCCAAGTGATATTCGAGATGCTTCAGGCTCAGCAAGACACTATTGTTCAGTTACAAAATCAACATAGAACTCCGAATAGGGTTGAGACAGAAATTACTCGACGTACCAGAAAGGTCGAATGGTAACGAATTGGGGATTGATCCTGTGGTAATGAAAATGCTCGAGGAGCTCACCAAAATAATTGAATCAGGGGAGAAGAGAATCGAAGCCAACGATAAAAATGTAGAGACATACAACTCTCGAGTTGACCAGATACCGGGGGCACCACCAATCTTGAAAAGGATGGATTCGAAGAAGTTTGTACAAAAGCCATTTCCTCCAAGTGCGGCTCTGAAGCCTATTCCAAAGAAGTTTTGTATGCCAGACATACCCAAATATAATGGGACCACTGATCCCAAAGAGCATGTTACTTCATATACATGCGCCATCAAGGGTAACGATTTAAAAGATGATGAAATCGAATCTGTGCTGTTGAAAAAATTCAGAGAGACCCTTTCGAAAGGAACAATGATTTAGTATCACAACCTACCACTAAATTCCACTGACTCATTGGCTATGTTAGCAGATTCTTTCATAAAGGCGGACGTCGGGGCCATAAAGGTCGCAACGAGGAAATCAGACCTTTTCAAGGTAAGAAAAAGGGTTAATGAAACGCTGAGGGAGTTCGTATCCCGATTTCAAATGGAACGCATGGAGTTTCCGCCGGTCACAGATGATTGGGCCATTCCATCTTTCACCCAAGGGTTGAACGAGCGAAGTTTGATAGCATCACGTCAGTTGAAACAAAATTTGATCGAGTATCCAGCTATAACTTTGGCAGATGTGCAAATCGATATCAATCGAAGATCAGGGTCGAGGACGACCAATTAGGAGCCCCTTCCGGTTCAGTACATCCAAATTGGTCGGTAGTAAAAAATCAAAGGGACATTGACAGGGAGCCTAGATCAAACAAAGTCCGATATCAACCATATACCGTAGATCGAAGGAACAATAGTTCATGATGCAATACCGCCCGAAACGATCGAAGAAGTGATCGAGGACAGAATTCTCGGGGAATTATGAGCAAAAGTGTTTTTGACAAGTATTCAGATCCCACAGAGGCACCTCGGTTATCGGAATATAACTTTAGTATCGATGCATCGGGCATTATATCGACAATCAGAAGGATCAAAGATATTAGGTGGCCCAGACCCATATAAACCGATCCTTCCCAAAGAAACAAAAATTTGATGTGCAAGTATAATGGCACGCATGGCCACAAGACTGAGGATTATAGGCAAATAAGGGAGGAGGTAGCCCGTCTATTCAATTAGGTCCACCTTCGAGTGTTCCTGAGCAATTGAGCCAAGAATCATTTCAGAGAAAGGGACGCCAATATGAAAAATTAACAGGAGGAACCCCAACATGTCATTCATATGATCGTCGGTGGGGTCGACCTCCCACAGGGACCCATATTCAAACACACTAATGTATAAATCACTAGGAGAAAACGAACCCGAGATTATGTGCCCGAAGGCATTTTATCATTCAACGACGAAGAAGCACAAGACATTTCTCAGCCCCACAACGACGCTCTGGTAATTTCTATCTTATTAAATAAAGTTCAAGTTAAGCGTGTTTTAGTGGATCCAGGTAGATCGGTGAATATCATCTGATCGAGGGTTGTGGAGTAGCTCGGCCTACAAAATCAAATCATGCCCGCAGCTTGGGTCTTAAACGACTTTAATATGGCTGGTGAAAAAACTAAAGGGGAGATTATTCTACCAGTGAATGTGGCTGGAAGCATTCAAGATACCAAGTTCCACGTAATCGAGGGTGACATGAGGTACAATGCCCTACTCAGAAAGCTTTGAATCCACAATATGAGGGTAGTCCTTTCGACTCTCCACCAAATTATTAAATTCCCATCATTGGCCGGTGTAAAAACAGTATACGGGGAGCAACATGCTACAAAGGAAATGTTTGCGGTCAATGAGGTAAGGCCGATATCGACACTATCAACCTCAAAAAGGTTGAGCATCAAAGATAAACAAGAAGTCAAATAGCAATCACAGACACCAACCTCTACCGAGTCAGGGAAGCAGGATATAGCAAAAGAAGAGGATGATGTTTTGATCCTTCAAACTTTTATTGTTCCCGAAGATTCTAACGCCATCAAAATAACGGTCGAAGAGCTGGAACAAGTTATATTGATCGAGTACCTTCCCGAGTGAAAGGTATACCTGGGAATGGGATTAACCCCCGAACTCAGGAAAAAGCTTATTAAATTTCTCATTGATAGCATAGATTGTTTTGCTTGGTCCCATTTAGCCATGTCAAGGATCCACCGGAAATAACGACGCATCGGCTAAGCGTGGACCCTAGGTTCAAACCGGTGAATCAAAAGAGGAGACCCCAGTATGGGCTAAAGCACACATTCATAAAGGACGAGGTAACTAAACTTCTCAAAATAAGGTCCATTCGGGAGGTGAAATATCCCAAATGGGTAGCCAATTTAGTTGTAGTCCCTAAAAAAGTGAACAAACTTAGGATGTGTGTAGATTATAAGGATATAAACAAGGCATTCCCCAAAGATTCTTTTCAACTGCCTAACATAGATCGCATGATCGATGCCACGGCCAGCCACAAGATCCTTACTTTTCTCGATACCTATTCCGGGTACAATCAAATCCAAATGAACCCAGAAGACCAAGAAAAGACTTCATTTATCACTAAGTAGGGAACATATTGTTATAATGTAATGCCCTTAGCGCTAAAAAATACAAGAGCTACTTACCAACGCCTGGTAAATAAAATGTTCGAAAAACAAATAGGTAAATCAATGGAAGTTTATATTGATGACATGCTAGTTAAGTCCCTACACGCATAGGACCATTTGGCTCATTTGCAGGAAACGTTCGAGATTTAAAAAAAATACAACATGAAGCTCAACCCCGAGAAATGTGCTTTTGGGGTCGGTCCGGGAAAGTTCCTTGGCTTCATGGTATCGAATCGGGGGATCGAGATCAACCCCGATAAAATCAAGGTCGTCGAATACATCACCGTCGTGGACAATGTAAAAGCCGTGTAGAGGCTAACTGGACGGATAGCTTCCTTAGGGCGATTTATTTTGAAGTCGTCGGATCGAAGCCACAGATTTTTCTCTCTACTCAAAAAGAAGAACGATTTCTCCTGGGCCCCAGAATGCCAACAGGCATTAGAGGAATTGAAGTGATGCCTATCAAGCCCACCATCGCTTCACACTCCAAAGGAAGTTGAGAAAGTTTACTTGTACTTGGCAGTATCAAAAATCGCGGTAAGTGGTGTTCTAGTCCGAGAAGAGCAAGGTACACAATTTCCCATTTATTATGTAAGTCGAACCTTAGGAGAAGCAGAAACTAGATATCCACACTTGGAGAAATTGGCACTTGCACTGATAAGAGCCTCTAGAAAGTTAAGACATTACTTTCAATATCACCCCATATGCACATTAACCACTTACCCACTTCGTAATATTTTGCACAAACCAAAACTATCGGGCCGATTGGCTAAATGGACCGTCGAACTCAGTAGGTACGATATCGAATATCAACCCCGGACGGTCATCAAGTCTCAAATTTTAGCGGACTTCGTGGCCGATTTCACTCCAACACTCGCACCCGAAGTTGAAAGGGAACTCTTGTTAAAATCAAGTACATCATCGGGGGTATGGACCCTCTTCACAGACGGGGCTTCAAATGCGATCTGGGTTAGGCATCATTTTGAAGCCGCCCACGGGTACCACTATTAGGCAATCTATCAAAACTTCTAGGTTGACTAATATTGAGGCCGAGTACGAGGCCATGATTGCAGGTCTCGAGCTAGCTAAAAGCTTGTGAGCAGAAGTCATTGAAGCCAAGTGTGACTCTTTACTGGTGGTGAACCAAGTAAACAAAACCTTTGAATTTCAAGAGGATAGAATGCAAAGGTATTTGGACAAACTGCAGGTATCTTTGCACCATTTTAAGGAATGGACATTACAACATGTACCTCGAGAACAAAACAGTGAGGCCGATGCACTTGCAAATTTGGGGTCATCGGTCGAGGAAGATGAAATTAGCTCTGGGACTGTCGTCCAACTCTCGAAATACGTGATCAAGGAAGGTCATGCCGAGATAAACTCTACAAGCTTAACCTGGGATTGGAGGAACAAATATATTGAATACTTGAAGAACGGAAAGCTCCCATCGGACCCTAAAACGTCGAGGGCCCAACAAACTAGAGTTGCTCGATTCACATTGGCTGAAGATGGAACATTATACAGAAGGACATTTGATAGACCATTGGCAGTATGCTTAGGGCCAGGAGACACCGATTTTGTTCTACGAGAGGTCCAAGAAGGCACTTGTGCGAACCATTCTGGCACCTAATCACTGACTCACAAAATCACTAGAACAGGATACTACTAGGATAGCATGGAAAAACACATTAAGGAGTTTGTTCGAAAATGTGATAAATGTCAAAGGTTTGCACCGATGATCCATTAGCCCGGAGAAAAACTTCATTCAGTCATATCCCCATGGCCATTCATTAAATGGGGGATGTATATCGTCGGCCCTCTACCATTGGCCCCAGGTAAAGCCAAGTTTATTTTATTTATGACTGACTATTTCTCTAAATGGGTTGAAGCATAGGAATTCGAGAAAGTGAGAGAGAAAGAGGTTATAGACTTCATCCGGGATCACATCGTATGTCGATTTGGGATACCTACCGAAATAGCGCGTGACAATGGAAAAAATTTTATCAGCAGTAAAGTGATGAGATTCCTTGAAGACCATAAAATATAAAGGATATTATCAACGCCGTATCACCCTAGTGGAAATGGACAGGCCGAATCGACGAACAAGACTATCATTCAAAACCTAAAGAAAAGGTTGAATGACGCTAAGGGGAAATAGAGAGAAATTCTACCTAAAGTCTTTCGGGCATATCGAACAACGTCAAAATCTAGTACAGGGGAAACCTCGTTCTCCTTAGTATATGGCTCCGAAGCCTTGCTTCTAATCGAAGTTAGGAAACCCAGTGCCAGGTTTCGACATACAACAGAAGAGTCAAATCACGAGGCTATTAATACTAGCCTCGAACTATTGGATAAAAAATGAGAAGCCACACCCGTTCGAATAGTTGTACAAAAGCAACGAATCGAAAGATACTACAATAGGAAAAGCAACATTTGCCACTTCAGAGTGGAGAACTTAGTCCTGAGGAAAGTCACCATCAACACTCGAGATCCTAATGAAGAGAAGCTCGGCCAAATTGGGAAGGACCCTACCAAGTCCTCGACATCGTCGGAAAGGGATCTTATAAGCTCGGCACGATGGACAACGAACAACTGCTAAATAATTGGAACATATCGCTTCTCAAACGGTATTATTTCTAAGGTATGACTTTATTCCCTTTTGCATTTAACTATTCGACACTAACTCATTCCAGGTGATCGATCAAAGACATCGAGACCTTAGGTTTTAAAGCACGCATTGCACTCTTTTTTCCTTAGATCTGTTTTTTTCCCAAGTGGGTATTTCCGGCGAGATTTTTAATGAGGCAACAATTATGTGCTACCTGAGGACCATTCAACAGTGTCCAAAGCTTCTTTTCAATCAGCCTCGAATACTGGGAAACTTTGTAATAGGCCAAACGGTCGAATGAACCGTGTCCGTATAAATTAGTCGAGCCCCTATGGCAAAATATGTACGCTTGTATAAATTACACAAAGAATCATTCTTTTTATATCAAACATCTTATGTCTCAAAGAACATTTTCTACTCTACAAGTTTCATACTTATGATTTTGTGAGAGATGGCTCAAGGGCCAAGTGCAAATATACCTCGTACATTCGGGGACTACCGTCGACGATCGACATATTCGAGTAATCTAAACTCAAATTTATAAGACCTAAAAGAGGTACCCCTCGATCTACAGGCCAATGACATCATTCTCGGGGACTAACACTTCAAACAAGTTCGAAGTGTTATTGGAAAATAAGCCCAAAAGACATACCCAAAGGCTACGGCCAAATTAAGGTGCCTCGGAGACATTCGAATCCCGCAATATAAATAGGCCTTCGAATTCATTGAAAAACAAATTAAAAACGTCTACCCTTTGAAAGTAATCAAAAGGTCTTCGATAAAATCAGGCCTCAAAAAATCATAAGAGGTATCAAATTATCTTAACACAAATGTGCTAAGGCACAAAAAGCAAAGTGGTTTCAATTGACATCGAACACTCAAAAAGCCCGAGGGGTAAAGAATACGTGTTAAGGAATAAAGAATTTTTTTACTATGTCATCTAAGCTGAAAAAGGGAAACAATAAACATCTTTTAGAGGCCATATCAGCCCAATCTAAAGAGCCTAAGGGCTGATACACTTAGAGTTCGAGATTTTGTTCTCACTCAATTCGGACATAAGGGTTCCACTATTCCGAGCTCAAATAAAACTGACTTGAATATAGATCGAGGATTCATCATTATTTGATATAAAACTTTAAGGTATCTGTTACTGTGAGTTTGAAACTTACTCGAACTCGGCTATTAAAACAATACAATTACGGCTTCGATCAAGCCGTCCGAAATCAAAATCCCGAACATATTGTTAAGCTCGGGGACTCACCCTCGCTTAACTAAAACACCTAAGGGTTTGTTCTACTCTGAGTTCGAGCTATTGCTCACTCGATTATACAGGCTACAACAACCTAATTGCAAAAAAGTTTTCATAAGGCAAAGGCAAAATAGAATTTATCATAAATCAGAAATCGAAGACGAAACGGAAAGAAAAGGAATCTTTCATATTTGCAAAGTTTTTACAAAGACCACACAGGGTCTTACACAAAAACCAAAAGGAGAAAAAATCCTAAATGCCGAGTCCGCTTCGGGAGCTTCATCTTCATCTCCTCCACTCTCGGATCCACTCGCAGAGTCTTCTTCATCGGAAATCAAAGCTCCGTCCTCGTCCTCCAAAACCTTCGCATTCTCGATATCAGCCTTCAGGTCGAAGCCACGAGCATGTACGTTCTCAAATGTCTCTCTTCGAGATTGGCGCCTAGCCTGCTCAGCAACACGGGACAATCTAATCTCAGTAACATCAGAAATTTCCTTTGCCCGAGTGTTAGCGGCTTCGGCGTCAGCTTGGTAGGAGGCCACAAGAACCTCTGCCTCGGATGTTACACTTGCAAGCTCAGCGTCCGACCGAATCTCAAGCTCTTCAACCTTCTAGGCTCGGGCCAAGTTCTCCTCCTTCACACTTTGGAGTTGATGCTCAACCAAAGATAGTTGGGCCCGAACCGCTTCTTTCTCCGAGGCGAGACAGTCCATGTTCTGCTTCCACCCCAAAGTCTTTGCCTCTTTCATCCTGGCCTCCTCACGAAGCTTCTCAACCAATTCGGCCTTCTGCTGAACCTGCAGGATCAAAGTGTTAGTCGCCAATATCAAGTTAATACATAACAAGCTCCCAAAACTTTACACTAACCATTCAATGAGCTCGGTTAGATCTTGATGAGCTCTTGTCAACTCGGCTTGAATACTCATGATCTCCTCTTCTATGTTCACAAAGAGGAGTTTAAGGGCGTCTCTCTCCTCTATAAGTTTTTTGAGATCGGCCTCGCATTGGGACAGCTCAGGTCGGTATTTGGAGGACACTTCTCGATGGAGCGTCGTAGCATGTACAAAAAGGAAGGAAATTAGACTTAGAGAAATAAGAACAAGCGCAAGCATGGTAAAATAGGCTAAAACTCACTTGCTTCAGAAGCTGTTGCGCCTCATCAAAAATGAGTGATGCGTCCAATTCGGTAACATCTTCGAACCGCGCGAAGCAACCGCGAAATATATCATCCCCTTCGGGGGTCGTCCCCATATCAGGGGTCCCCAAGGATCGGGCATCCCGAAACTACCCCTCAAAGAACGTGGGGCTATGCGTCAAATCATCAATGTTAATTGCCCTGAGCGAGTCACTTGGGGCATTCTCTTCTCTTTGAAAGGCCTCAGAACTAGACCCTTCGGGCACACCCGTCGGTTTCTCATCACGGCAGGAGGTATCATCAACACCCGATGACTCGGGGACCCTACTCAATCCTTCCCCCGAGATCACCTCGATCTGCGACCGAACCTCCTCGACCGTTACTAGTTTAGCAATTTTCGAAGCTTAGGTGCCTTCCCTCTTCCGAGCCACTAATAGGTAGTCGACATCTTCTCCCTCCTCGTTTTTATCTCGTAGTGTTTGGACTACATCGGTAGACAGAATAGAGGGATCAGTCTTCGACTTTCGAGCCCTACTTTTCTTCGGATTTGGGGTATCTGGAGTCGAGGCCCTTCTCATTTTCTTGACGAAATTATCTCCAAGGCCTGTATGAGAAGAAACCAAGTTAAAAAGAAGTATTTCACAGGAAAGCATCAAACACGGACAGGGGAACTTACCATGATGTTTGTCCTCCGATCGGCCCTTGGCCAAATCACACCACGAGTGCTCAGCATAGGAAGAGGTTGAAACCAATTGTCGAACCCAACTTGCAAGATCCGGTACTGCACCAGGAAATGAGGGGGAAGATGCACCATAAATAAGAATATAGATGAGAAGAGGTAAAGGATACATAACAAGTAATCAAACGTTATCGGTGAGGTTCTACTTACACTTCATGTTCCATTCTTCGGTAAATGGCATCTTCTTGGCAGGGATTAAGTTGGAGGTCCGGACTCGGAAAAACCGGCACATCCACCCTCGATCATTGTCCTCGTTTATGCTAGAGAACAACACCTTCGTGGCCCGACGCTTAAGCCTTATCAGTCCGCCCTGATAAAGACGGGACTGTATAGCCTAATGAGATGATCGATGGTGAAATTCGTACCATCGACCTTGCTCGAGAAGAATCTGAGCAAAATGACAATGCGCCAAAAAAGGGGTAGATCTGGCCTAAGGTTACCCAGTATTGGTAGCAGAAGTCGATTATGACAGGATCGACGGAACCTAGTGTGAAAGTGTAAGTATACACACTCAAGAACCTTTTCACATGAGTGGTGATGTCCTCCTCAGGGGTAGGAATCACCACATATTTATTCTCCCAGTGGCAGTCTTCGAGATAGCCTTCGGATATGGAACAAATGTATCTAGACATGGGCTCGCATCGGCCAGGAACCGAAGAGGGTTTTTCAACTTTAAAGTCGGAACTGAGTTCACATTGGAAACTGGCAAATTTGATAAACTTGAAGAGGATAGAAGAGCTTTTGAACATTAGAAGAAGTTTGAAAGTAAAGTTTGAGAAGATTTTGAAGGTAGTCTATTTATAATAGTCACTTTGATGGTTTGAAAGCACGGGTGGCCGACCATCAAATGGCACTAATTAATGACCTTGGGAACTGTGTAGTCATGACGCTTCAATCGCTTTTGTTGCTTACGACATGATGTTGACGTCATAATTGATGGAAATATTAAATCTAAGTCTAAAAATTTAATTCTTCTCATTATACTCCAAAAAAAGAGGGGACTATCTGTATACAGTCAAAATCGAGCATACCTGTTTTCGTTGGCAGCGGGGTTTCCCCGAGGGTAACCTCATAATAGATCGAGCTCAAAGATAGAACATCGAGCCTGAAGATCGAAGTGTTCTATGAGATTGAGGCCAGCAACAATCGAGATCAAGCATGACTGACGTCAAGTAAGGCGTAATAATGGAATGACGAGATATAATTAAGCGGCCGAAGATCACGATGGAAATCCCGGAACGGATCAAATCAAAGCGGTTGTTAGTGTCAATCACGGGATCTACTTCCTTTATTATAGTTGTACCTTATTTAAGATTCCTCTATTATATAAACACGGATCCCATTCACTTGTGAGGAAATTAATATTCACAGAGAAGAATATACATATGCATAGTTTTCGTTGTTCATCACTGTTCATCGTTGTTTATTCCATTCTCTATTGTTCTTATTAACTAGCCTCGAGACTGTCTCGAATCGAGGTCGAGGTGTTATTTGCAGACCGGTTTGATTCATTTCATTGTTCAATTTATTTATTCAATTCGTTGTTTATCAATTGATACTGGATTAAATCACATATACTTAAAAACCACACTATAAGTTTAATTGTTACTCAATTTTTAGGGTAAACAATTATGTTTGGTGAATCAGGTAATGTTCTTTTGATTCTATAACTAGAGAAAATAAATACTTGGGATAATACATGTTAGGGGTCCACCTTGGTTGAGCAAGGTTGACCAAGCCAACCAATTGGGGAATGAAAAGAAGAGAACTATAACTTATGTGTTGAGTTTAAAAACTAAAATTCATGTGTTCAAGAATAATTTCAAAAGCAAAATCATAACGTTCTTCGTAGATAATCATTGTTTTTAATTTCATATTTTTTATTAATATAATTAGTTTAGCCTAGTTAATATTCATAGTTACTGCAAGATACTACGTATGGCAACATGTTTTATAGTAAATTTGGAAATATTACAAAATTAATATTGTAATCATTATATTTATTAAAAATACATATTTCAAGAGACTCGATTTGCATCTATAATTACTTCTATTAAGAAAAATCTTATTACCTGTGTTACTGTAACGAACTCAAAATCTGACTTGTCGTGATGGCGCCTATATCAATATTAGGCAAGCCGATAACATCAGTAACCCCCGATTCTCTTTAAGTTTGAAAATATAATGATTAAATTCAGCAGAAAAAATCTCACAAGTACAAATATAAATACTCCCTAAACCCGGTATCACAGATTACACGAGCATCTAATCTGAATACAAGTCTAAAAAATACGGTCAATAATAGTCCGAGACCAAATACAGTAAATAAGGAGATATGGAAGGAGAGATAAGGTTTGCGAAACACGGCAGCTACCTGTGAATCTCCGAAAAGTCAACTGTACGAGAGAATCCACACCCGCTATGGCCGGAACACCTGGATCTGCACACGAAGTGCAGGGTGTAGTATGAGTACAACCAACTCAGAAGGTAACAATAATAAATAAAGAACTGAAGATAGTAACGACCTATACAGTTATAGTTCATTTTCAGTAATTCCAGCAAGAACAGACATGCTTTCAAATCCAGCAAGTTAATTCAAATCAATTCTATACAATTCAAGTTTGTGTATTCCGGATATAAAATCTTTTAGAAAATTTCACAATAATGACAGATAGCAACTAAGTGCTACAACAAATGAAAAGCAAGTACATCCTCTCTGGACAACAATCACTCACTTAGATCCCAACCCTCAACACCCACACTCAATGGGTACCCGTGCTCACTGGGGTGTACAGACTCCGGAGGGGCTCCTACAGCCCAAGCGCTATAATCCGCACGTATAACTAACGTGCTGCACGGATAATTCACGTGCTATAGTATCAATATCTAGATCCGCACGGAAAACTCACGTGCTACACGGACAACTCGCGTATTATAGTATAATATCTCACAATCAGCCCCTCGACCTCGCTCAGTCATAAATCTCTCCAGTGTCTCGGGCTCTCGAAAATCATGAAATCAGCCCAAACAATATGATGCATCAATAATGAACAATAGAGACTGAGATAATATAATCAAGTAAACTGTGACTGAGTACAAAAGAGCAATTAAGCAGATAGTTCAAAATGTAAATGACCTCTGTGGGTCCCAATAGTACCAACATTTAGCCTAAACAAAGTTTCTAACATAGCTTACATTCAAATTTCACAACACATAGAGAGCACATAGCTAACAACAAGTTATTCAACTTTACAGTTTCCACGGGACGGACCAAGTCACAATCTCCTACGTGCACGCCCACACGCCCGTCACCAAGCATGTGCGTCACCTCCAAAATAATCACATGATACAAAGTCCGGGGATTCATACCCTAAGGATCAGATTTATAATTGTTACTTACCTCAAAATGTGAAATACTTTACTCTACTATGCCCTTGCCTCGCAAATCGCCTCTGAATGACTCGAATATAGTCAAATATAATTCGTTTCAATAAATAAAATTTATTGGAATTAATTCCATATGAAAATACATGTTTTCCATAAAAATACGAAATTACACTTCAATCTCGGAATCTGAAAAAACTCAAAATATCCGATAAAACATCCAATTACAAGTTCAACCATACTAATTTCATTCAAATCCGACTTCGAATTGGTGTTCAAATCTCGAAAATTCATTTTATGAAATTGTACAAATTTTCTCCGATTTCTCTTGAAAATTCAATAATCTAACGCTGAAAACGAAGATTCATTCGTGGAATATAATCAAAAGGGAGTTAAGAACACTTACCCCAAACCGTGCTCCAAAATCCAAAAATGGTGAAAAATCACGAACCCTCTTGCTTAAAGGATTTTGTCCAGTCAATCCGCACCTGCGGACAAAAGGTCGCATCTGCGACCTTCGCTTCTGCGGGAAACATTTCGCTTATGCGAAAATAGCTTGGCTAGCCATGATCGCTTCTGCGATGCCTAGGACCGCACTTGTGGTCGCGCTTTTGCGCTCAATGATCCACACCTACGGTTATGCCTCTCCCTCAACTCCGCATCTGCGGCACCGCACTTGCAGCCAATTCCTCGCAGGTGCGATCCAATCAGAAGACAGAAATTTTCAAGATTTATTCTAAGTCCAAATTTGATTTGGTAACCATCCGAAACTCACCCGAGCCCCTCGGGACCCCGTCCGAACATAACAACAAGTTCCATAACATAAGAAGGACCTACTCGATGCCTTAAATCACATCAAACAACATCATACCGACGAATCGCACCTCAAATCAAAATCTATGAACTTTGAACATTCAAATGCTATATCATATGCCAAAACACATGAAATCAACCCGGAATGACTTCAAAGTTTGCACACAAGTCATAAATGACATAACGAAGCTATTCAAATTTTAAGAATCGGATTCTTACCCCGATATCAAAATGTCAACTCCCGGGTTAAACTTCCCAAAAATTCGACCTTCGCCATTTCAAGCCTAATTACACTACGGACCTCCAAATAATATTCCGGACACGCTCCTAAGTCCAAAATCACCATACAGAGTTATTGGAATCATCAAAATTCGAATCCGAGGTCATTTTCACATATGTCCATATTCAGTCAACGTTTCCAACTTATGTTTTCAATTATGAAACTAAGTGTCTCATTTCACTCTAAATTCCTTCCGATAAGTCATAAATCAATGGTAAGGCATAAATTGAGTAGTAAATGGGGAAATGAGGCTATAATACTCAAAACGACCAGCTGGGTCATTACATTCTCCCCCATATAAACATATGTTCGTCCTCGAACGTGCGAAGACCTCACATCTTACCACACACGTACCCGGGGGCAATCTCACGTCACCATATTCTATATAGGCCTGAACACACAACATAACTGAAAACCATTAATTTAACCTTAGCCCAAAAACCTTGGAGCCAAATTTCTAACATCCAAAATTACTTTCAAGACCCGAATCTCACATCTACACACTGTATATCCAGCCATATCCATAATCCCAGATATAATCGCATAACACTACACAACGCGCATACATGTAACACCATTTCTGATCATTGTAACTACTCAAAACCAACCAAGTACTAGTATAAAACCTCATATCAAGCCAAACCTTATTCTAAAATCTTCGTACACTTCTAATAATAAAAGAAACATGCAGAAATCTAATGACCCCTTACCAGAGCAACTAGTCATGGAGCTCTCTCGCCCCAACCAGAATCATAATCACTTTCTAAGCCGACTTTAAATATTATCCTCCCGAATATACCGTAATCAAACCTGATAGTACCCATTCTAGGTCCAATGACCTTATTTTATTAAACACAACTATCCCACAGACATGCCACATCAATATAACTCAAGCCAAAACTGCGCAATTTGTGTACCCAAATATGGAAGATGTCTCAAGGAAGTGAACCGTATTGCAAGTTCAACAAGCACCACCACAACTGCAATGTTACAACCAACTCCTCAAATTTCGTGAAGAAGATAACCATAGGCACATGTGCAAAATTGTACAGGAAGGAAATTAAGGAATCAGATAAATTATCAAAGAAATACAATTCTCACACACGGCACAGAGAACTCATATGCCAATAATATGAATCGCCCGGCATGGTCACAAGCCTCCAGTCCTAGCATATCATACTGGAGCAATTAAATAAGTATACATGTATATGATAATGAAATAAGATTCTCATGCTCCTGGACTGTTATAAATAGCACGCCATAGTGTAAGCATGTGCAAAGTCTGCTATCACACTTCAAATCGGCAAGTTAACGCGGAAATAGTAATTACCCCGCTTATTAAGGGGAATTAGCCTCTTTGTAACCTCAAATGTAGCCCATACAGTTCTAAACAAAGGTACGAACACGAGAAACGTTGTAACTTTACGCTTAACAGTCAACTATTGGAATATCATAGCCTAAGCATTCTTTCGAGTATGAATACTTGCCCCGATGCCCATACATTGGCTCAAACCTCACATATATGCACACTTATAGTGTGTAGCTATCACAAATAATTAATGCAACTAGTGCCTCCACTGAGTTAAAATAAAATACTCACTTCAAACAGGTCGCAACCCGAAACAATATACTTTTGAGAACTCCCAGTCTCCAAATTCATCAAACACATGAATCAGTGTAACCGATCCCAACTCCAGCGCTAGAGTGACTAATACATCTTCCATTCACTATCTTCCCATAAGGAATACTTTCATAATTCTTCCGTGCCACATAGAAATAATTTGAATATCAGCAGTCTATCAACCAGGTGAGTATTGCAATACCAATATACATCTGTAAGTCAAAACATAATGCACCTTTTGAAATGCGCACCCTTCTCAGGGATTACTAAGCAGTTATAACATTCATCTAATTATCTAAAATTGACCATTCTTTCCAAAATTCGTGATCTTCCTTTCAAGAATGAACTTCCACCTTGTACCTGCAAATCTTAATCCTGCACACCACACCACACCTATCAAGTCATCATGTGACAAGCACAATAATTTCATTATCAACTTTGAGTCACCAGTAATTTACTTACCCGGTTAGTTAGAAACGTTCATCTTGCTCCCAAACAAGAGGAACTCACAATACACAACATGTTCCTCATGCCGGTAAGACATATCCGACGCAAGCCATGGTAGAAACCATCAGGAACACTTTGAAATCCATTTGCACACAACCAAGATATCAAAACTAAATTCCTTTGACTCGACCAAGTCACGCAGGTCACCAACCCAAGAATATTTCCACTAAAACATCCGTAGAGTCTCAACACATATGATCATACCATTACCTAATATGGTCCAGCCTACTACCCAGTTGTCCTATTTTCTCTGAATTTCTTCTGAACCAACCTCAATTTGACACTTCTCCTTGTCAGAACTCCTCGGTCCTTACCCAAAGCACACTACAAGACATCCTAACATACAACTACACTGGCCTAAGGCCCATAAGCCACTGTATTCTTCTTAAGCACCTCCATAAATACCACAACCGTAACACTAACTCTGAAAATACATTATGCGAATTTAAAATTGTTCCTCTTTCCTTCCTTATACTGAAATGTAGAATCCATAGTCATATAAAATTACCACAAGTCCCGACACCTTCAAATGCAAATCTCAGATTTTATCCATGCACAAGTCCGGACACATTCTTAATTGCTATATATAATTCTCAAACCCATTAGAAGTTTCTCGGGAGTCACCTACTTTACTCAAATCTAAATTACACCGCCCAAACGGGCCGAAAGGCACAAGCCCCATTAGCACAACAACCCCCTAAGAAGTAACCCTGCCTTAACACCACCAATCAAATTTATACTTCGTGCGCACTACGTTATTAAAATAATAATTTAATCATTCCATGATTTTAGTATTTCTATAAAGTGCCATATAACCCGTATTCAAGAATTTCCTTACTCGAGTCATCCTCGATCTCCATCTCTGCAGGTCATAACTGATCCACAAGTATGTTTCCGACCAACTAAAATTTTAACACATAACTATTAAATCAAATTGTCAATAGCAGGCTTCCCCACTTAGCTTTAAGCTGCAATTATATAAACTTAGAACCCGCAAGGATTTATCCTTCTCAATTACCATGATCTCGCACCGTTAACCCGCCAAACTTCTCGAAGTATTTTGTTAAGATTTTCATGAACATTTTGAATCACCAGCCACATTCACACACCCGACCTCTTACAGGGTAGCAAGTAATATTCCTCACAAAAGCTTCATCAACATCACACCACCGCTAACTACTTACAGGAGATAACCCACCTGTGGAACTCCTTACCGACATCTTCCAAAGATGCTGCACTGGGTGCAACGACCACGTAATCAGTAAATTCTCCTGAATTCATGCTCGCCCACCATTTGTATAAGTCCGCCCTTTCCCTATCGACATCACCCGAAAGTTCAACAATACCTTCCGAAATCAAGTCATATTACGCCTGAAACGATAATCAGATCTTCACATCCCTCTTCATTTCAAACAACTCCTTTCTGCCGTATTCAATCTTTCTTCGTACAGTAACCATTACTCTAAATAACTTCTGTAGGCCAAATCACATTCTATCATGATTCTAAATAGTTCTACACTTTCTCAAAGCGCGCAACCACCCTACCACAGAATTCATATGATAATCTGCCACTCTTAATTCGGTTAAATCATCTCCTTTAAGAAACTTCTCAATCTCTACTTCTCCTACTTGACCTACTAGTACTTCAACAACCGTGAAACACTTCCCGTCATGTCTTCCCTCATACTTTGCTTCTCGACTATTGCATCAAATCAAAATGCATCTCTATCACACCTGAACCCATAAAATGTTACCGACTCTTCGAATATCATCTTTCTTGAGCCATCAACATTAGAAATGCCCATTCTCAACCACAATTACTACACAATCACTTACTCTTTTTTAGTCCAAACTCATTATCAAGACATGAAAATTTAATTTGCCCCACAATTTAACAACGTGAACGATCCTTCAATACACTCACAACTCGAGACTATACGTTAAATCGAGTCAGAATTAAAGTAACCAATAGCAAGCTCTTGAGTCATAAGCAAACTTTATTCTTCACATTAAAACCATCTGAGCACATCTCGTAGTCACATCATACATATCATATAGCCATTCAATCGCTCATCGAGCCACAAATTCCACTCGTAGGGACATTACCGAACATATGAGTCCAAATGTACAGGTTACAATTGAAGCTACCGAACCTAAGTTGCGGTCCAAACCTGGCCTCAAGTCCTCCGGACTGGCCCATCACCAAAACACAAAATACACATCTTGAACCTCGTTCATAGAATCCCAAGCCGGCGATGCACAGCTGATACTGAGCGTTCATATGCACATACAAAATACGTGGAAGGAATTCAAAGAGTTATGTTTCAAGCTGAATCAATTCTGCACGATAGAATACAAGAAAGTGAAATTTTCCTAAGGGTTCGTCATCCTCTCGAAGATAAGTACAGACGTCTCCGTACCAATCCACAACACTCTACTAAACTTGCTCATGACTCATGAGACCTATGTAACCTAGAGCTCTGATACCAACTTGTCACGACAAAAAATTTGACATGTCGTGATGCCGCCTATCTCAATACTAGGCAAGGTGATAATATCAATAACCACCGATGTCCTTTAAGTTTGAAAACATAATGATTAAATTTAACGGAACAAATCTCACAAGTACAAATACAAATACTCCCAAATCCGGTGTCATTGAGTACATGAGCATCTAATCTAAATACAAGTCTGGAAAATACGGTCTATAATAGTATGAGACAAAATATAGTAAACAAGGAGATAGGGAAGGAGAGACAAGGTTTTTGAAACACGACAGCTATCTTTGAATCTACGAAAAGTCAACTATACGAGAGAATCAACACCCAATGGCCGGAACACCTGGATCTGCACATGAAGTGCAGGGTGTAACATGAGTACAACCAACTCAGAAAGTAACAATAATAAATAAAGAACTAAAGATAGTGAAGAGCTACACAGTTATAGTTCATATTCAGTAATTCCAGCAAGAATAGACATGCTTTTAAATCTAGAAGTTTAAGTCAAATCAATTCTATACAGTTCAAGTTCATGTATTCCAAATATAAAATCTTTCAGAAAATTTCACAAAAATGATAGATAGCAACTAAGTGCTACAACAAATTAAAAGCAAGTACAGCCTCTCAGGACAACAATCACTCACTGGGCTCCCAGCCCTCAGCACTCATACTTAATGGGTACCCGCGCACACTGGAGGTGTACAGACTCCGGAGGGGCTCCCACAGCCCAAGTGCTACAATCTGCAAGGACAACTCACGTGCTGCATGGAAATTCACGTGCCATAGTATCAATATCTGGATCCGCACGGACAATTCACGTGTTTCACGGGAAATTTACGTGCTATAGTATAATATCTCACAATCAGGCCCTCGGCCTCGCTCAGCCATAAATCTCTCTAGACTCTCGGGCTCTCAAAAATCATGAAATCAGCCCAAACAATAATGATATGATGCATCAATAATGAACAATAGAGACTGGAATAAAATAAATAAGTAAACTGTGACTGAGAACAAAACAACAATGAAGCAGATAGTTCAACATTTACACGACCTATGTGGGTCCGAACAGTACCAACATATAGCCTAAACATCGTTTCTAACATGGCTTACAGTCAAATTTCCACAACACATAGAGAGCACATAGCTAAAAATAAGTTATTCAACTTTACAATTTTCACGGGACGGACCAAGTCACAATTCCCTCGGTGCATGCCCACATGCCCGTCACCAAGCATGTGAGTCACCTCCATAATAATCACATGATACAAAGTTTGGGGTTTCATACCCTAAGGACCAGATATATAACTGTTACTTGCTTCAAAACGTGAAATCTTTTACTCTACTATGCCCTTGGTTCACAAATCGGCCTCCGAATGTCACGAATCTAGTCACAAATAATTCGTTTCAGTCAATAAAATTTATTAGAATTAGTTCCATATGAAAATATAATTTTCATAAAAATCCGAAATGACACTCAAAAAATCGCCCGTGGAGCCCACATCTCAAAATCCGACGAAACTCACAAAATCTGACAACCCATCCAATAAAAGTTCAACCATACTAATTTCACTCAAATCCGACTTCGAATCGGTGTTCAAATCCCAAAAATTTATTTTATGAAATTGTAGAAATCTCTTCTGATTTATCTTGAAAAAGCAATAATCTAACGCTGAAAACGAAGATTAATTCGTGGAATATAATCACAAGTGAGTTAAGAACACTTACCCCAAGTTGTGTGGAAAACTTCGTCGCCCAAATCGCCCAAACCGTGTTCCAAAATCCAAAAATGGTGAAAAATCACGAACCCTCGAACTTAAAGGGTTATGTCAAGTCAATCCGCACCTGCGGACAAGAGGTCGTATCTGCTACCTTTGCTTCTGCGGAAAAAATCTCGCTTCTGCGAGAACAGCTTGGCCAGCCATGATCGCTTCTGCGATACCTAGGACCTCATTTGTGGCCGTGCTTCTGCGCTCAATGGTCTGACCTGCGGTTATGCCTCTCCCTCAACTCTGCATTTGTGGCACCGCACCTGCGGCCAATTCCTCTCAGGTGCGATCACACCAGAAGACAAAACATTTCCAGAATATTTTAAGTCCGAATTTGATTCGTTAACCATCTGAAATACACCCGAGCCCCTCGGGACCCCATCTGAACATACCAACAAGTTCCATAACATAACACGGACCGAATCGAGGCCTCAAATCATATCAAACAACATCAAAATGACAAATCACACCTCAAATCATAATCTATGAACTTTGAACTTTCAAATTCTTTATCTTGTGCCGAAACACATCAAATCAATCCGGAATGACTTCAGATTGTGCACACAAGTCATAAATCACATAACGAAGCTACTCGAATTTTCAGAATCGGATTACGACCCAGATATCAAAAAGACAACTCCCCGGTCAAAATTTTCAAAAATTCGACCTTTGCCATTTCAAGCCTAATTCCACTACGGACCTCCAAATAATATTCTGGACTCGCTTCTTATTCCAAAATCACCATAGGGAGCTATTGGAATTATCAAAATTCGAATCCAAGGTCATTTTCACATAAGTCCATATCCAGTCAACCTTTCCAACTTAAGTTTTTAATTATGAGACTAAGTGTCTCATTTCACTCTGAATTCCTTCCGGGCCCATACCAACTAATCCGATAAGTCATAAATCAACTGTAAGGCATAAATTGAGTAGTAAATGGGGGAACGGGGCTGCAATACTCAAAACGACCGGTCGGGTCATTTTAATAGTCATTTAAATTATTTTCCTAATACTTTGGACTTTGAAATAAACTAAATATTAATTATTATATATTTCCTTATTGAATTAGATACTATAATTTAGGAGTTTAAATTCATTTGATAATTTACCTCAATTAAGGAAAAGAACCACCTTGTATTACAATAGTATTATTCATATATTGTTCGTTAGTCTATGTATATGTAATGACCCTGTAATGACCCGACCAGTCGTTTTGGGTATTACAACCTCGTTCCCCCATTTATGGCTCAATTTGTGCTTTACATTTGTTATGTAACTTGCTGGGGGTAATTGGTTCGGGTCCGATAAGTTTTTGGAATGATTTGGAACACCTAGTTCCAAAGTTTAGAAATTAAGTTGAAACGGTTGACCAGATGTTGATTTATGTGTAATGACCTCGGAGAATGTTTGCTAAGGAAATTAAGGCTTTTTGGTGCCGAGGTAGATCAATTAGTACAAAGGTTATAGAAATTTCTCGCGGCTCGGACTTTTGGGGTTCAACAATGCACTGAGGAGTAAAGGGAAATTTTCAGCAGAAGAGGGCATTTCTGCGGCCCACTATGCGATTGCAGAATCACTCTGCGGACTGCATAATGGTAGCAGAGTGAATCAGAAATGAGCCAAGTTTGAGGGCCATTGTGTGGTCAATTATGCTACTGCATAATCGTTTCGCTGTCCACAAAACCTATCAAAGAATCAACTTAGGATTTCCAGAGAGAAGTTATGCGGTGCATTATGCGACCGCATATCAAGTCTGCGATGCATTTTGTGATTGGATAATGGGTTTGCAGGTCGCATAACTACCGCAGACCTAGGCAAGCGACCCCCAGATTTGGGCACCAATTTCTGTGGCCGATATGTGGACCGCATATCAATTTTGCGATCGCATATGCGACCGCAGAGTGTGTTTCTGAGCTTTATTTTTTTGATTTTATATACTTGGCCTCATTCTGACAAAACACTATTGGGGTCATTTTGAAGGGTTTCATCTGATATTTTAAAGAGTGGTGAGAGCATCTTAGAGAGAGAAAGTGAAGACTTAGTCAATTGATCATCAATTCTTGTTCAAGGATAGAAGAGTTCACAAGTATCTAGCTAGGGCTTCAAAGAGGTAAGGATTTCTTCCCCCAATTCTTAAATTTTGATATTTGGGGTAAACGTTGGGATATTAAGAGTATCAATTATACATACACATATCAATAAGGCTGTAGAAAGATTGTGGAGTTCAAATGGGTAAAGATTGGGTTGAAATTGATAAAAATCTTCAAAGACTTTAATTGAAGATTTGAGGGTGGAGTTGATGTTGGAATTTGGTGAAACTTGTATGGTTGGACTCATGGTTGAATGAGCGTTCATATTTTGTAACTTTTGTCGGGTTCCGATACATGGGACCCGCGAGCGATATTTGAATTAATTTCGGATTCTTATTGGAAAAATTAGTATTTCCTTATGGAATTAATTACAATAATTGGTATTACTGAATCGAATTAATTATGGCTAGATACGAGACTTTCGGAGACCAATTCGCGAGGCAAGGGCATAGCGGAGTGAGAAATTACGCGGTTTGAGGTAAGTAACACTTCTAAACTTGGTTCTGAAGGTATGAATCTCTGAATTACATGTTGTATGAATTATTTGGAGATGATGCACATGATAGGTGACGGCCGTGTGAGCGTGCATCATAGGAAATGTGCCTTAATTGATTCAATGGAGTTTCATTATTAAATAAATATCATTATCCGCACATCCTCCACGTGTTAGAGAAATTGAGTTGACACTCATGTTAAAGATCACGATTTGGCTCTACGCCGATATATTTTGGGACACATATGGGTCGTATTGTTGTTGGACTATTTGTTTAAATTTACAATTTTGTACTCAGTCAAATCTATCACTTGCATATCGTATATCAGTCTCTGTTGTCAGTCATTGATACTTCATATCATCATGTCGGGTTGATTCTTCATGTTATTGAGAGCCCGAGAGACTGGAGATTTTGAGTGATAGTTATTTTTATTTATTTATGCTAGGAACTGGCTATTATAGCGCTTGGGCTGAAGGGGCCACTTGGAGTCAGCACCCCCACAGTGAGCGTAGT
>AWOL01S0002996.1:68802-82788 GCA_000715115.1 Nicotiana otophora
ATATGTATGTATGGGGATGGTTCTTCCCTAGGCTGGATTGGCCATATACAGTACCGAGTGATTGAGTATTTTAGATTGTGAGTACACAGAGTTTTCATTAAGGTGCATTACAAATAGTATGTACATTGGCATGTAGATACAGAGATGTCATATTCCTCGTATTGTTTAGAATTGATCTGCTTTATTTGTACTGAAAGTAACTGTTGAACTTGAAAGCATGCCTACATTTATGTATTCTTATTATTTATACTAGACTGTGCCTGAGGAGCTCGTCACTACATTCATCCCAGAGGTTAGTGTTGTTACTTATTACGTTGGTTGTACTCATACTACACTTTGCACCTCGTGTGCAGATCCAGGTACTTCCGGATACGAAGGTTGCTAGATTTGAGGATTTATCTGTTGAAGACTATCAAGGTAGCTGCTTGGTGTCCGGTAACCTTGTCTCTCTTTCCTTCAGTTATTGTACTGTTCTATACATTTTAGACCTTGTATTTCGGACCTTCGCGATGCACAATGGCCCTCACCATTCATGAACGTGTCCCTTGCTTAGCGAACGTGAAGAACAAATTCTCGCCTGCCCCAGTTCCCCTTTAAGAATGTGAGCACGCGAAGAAGGAAACCAGAGCTGGACACCAAAAATTATTCAGTTGTTCTCCAAATCCAGAATTAATCTGTTAACCTTCAGAAACTCACTCGAGTCCCCCAGTACCTCAACCAAATACTCCAAGAAGTCATAAAACATCACACGAACTTAGTCGAAACCTCAAAACAGATCAAACAACACTAAAACCACGAATCATATCCCAATTCAAGCTTAACAAAACTAACGAATTTCAACTTCTACTCTCGATGCCGAAACGTATCAATTCAATTCCGATTGACCTCAAATTTTGCACACGAGTCATAAATGACATAACGGAGCTATGAAAATTTACAGAATCAGATTCCGACTCCGATATCAAAACTCTATTCCATGTTCGTTTACACATAAGTCAATATACGGTTAACCTTTTCAAATTAAGTTTTCACCCTTGAGACTAAATATCTCAATTCATTCCGAGATCTCTCCGGACTCGAACGGACTGTTCCGGCATGTCATAACACAGCTATAAAGTACATAATGAGTAGTAAATGGGGGAATGGGGCTACAACTCTTAAACTTACCGGTTGGGTCGTTACACAAAATAGTATCAAAGCACTACTTTCATGTAGGTCTCATAAGTGATGACCATGCCTAATAGAGTATTGAGAATTGGTATGGAGACGTATGTACTTATCTTCGAGAGGCTTTAGGGATTTAGGAAACTTCTTTTATTCATCTCCTATCGTGTCGTTGATGTAGTACTAAGTATCTTTCTCTTATTCTTTTATAAATGGTGAGAACGCGCTCTACGGAGGTTCCAAACCAGGGAAGAGTTGCTCCCCCTGTTGTTAGTGGCAGAGGAAAAGGTCGAGGGAGGGCTCCTGCCCTTGGTAGGGGGCGAGGTGCCTGCCGCAGAGCCAGCTTTTGTGGATTTCAAGTCCGCACCAGGATTCAAGGAGGTCATAGGCCGTGTGTTGTGGTTCATGGATACCATGACTCATGCCGATTTATTCCTGGTATACCCAACCACATCTCAGGCGGGAGGGGGAGCACAGATCCCTATCGCGTAGGCTCATGTGAATACAACAGTGGTATATCAAACCCATGGTGCACTACCTGTGGGTGGAGTCTAACCAGTGGCAACAGCTACACCTGAGCCCAGATAAGCTACAGCCGGCAAGCCGCAGAAGCTATTGGTCAAATGGACCAGGTTACATCCTCCTGTCTTTGTGGGAGAGGGAAATGAGGATCCCAAGGACTTCATTGATCGGTGCAGGGACAGACTGCACAACATGACGATATCGGAGTCCCATGGGGTAGACTTTGCTACCTTTCGGCTGAAGGGTAGGGCCCGTAGATAGTGGCAGTCCTATCATCTTAGCAGACCGGTAGATTATCCTCCCATGACATAGGACTATTTCACCCGTATCTTCCTAGATAGGTATATTCCACCATCCCAGAGGGAAGAGTTGCGGTTCCATTTCGAGCAACTCCAATAGGGTCAAATATTAGTGAATGATTGTGAGGCAAGGTTCTCTAAGTTTTCTTGCCATGCAATTATGATATTACCTACTGATCTAGAGAGATTGCAGAGGTTTGTTGCCGATTTGCACACTGGTATTCAGGCCACTATGGCCCGAGAGGTTGAGATGGGGACTTATTTTGAGCTGGTTGTGGAGATAGCACAGAGGATTAAGGGTGTGCATCAGCATAGTCGAGAGTAGGTTATGAGAGATAAGCGGTTTAGATATTCTGGAGAGTTTAGAGTTGCCCCGTGTGGGGGTAGAGGTCAATTCGTGAGAGGTCAGTACAGCAGACCCACATACCTAGCACCACCACTTCCTCGGGGTGCTCTAGTATCACCTTAATTCAGTGTTATGCGAGATAGTTCTTACCGCCCACCAACTATTCAAGGTTCTTCCAGTGGGTATTCAGGTCATCAGGGCCAGACTTTAGGTCAGCAATCCATCATACCGAGGGGTTGTTTCAAGTGCGAAGATTTTAGTTATATGCAGAGATATTTCCCCAGGCTTCGGGGTAGGCAAGTGCAGCAGGGTCAGCAGCCCATGATTACTGCACTAGTTGTTCCACTGACCGTCCGACCGCCAAGAGGTGGAGGGAAGATGGGAAGGGGCCGTCCTAGAGGTGGAGACCAATAAGGTGGCGCTCCATCTCGGTTCTATGCTTTTCTAGACCATCTAGATGTAGAGGATTCAGATGCTGTGATCACAAGTATTATTTATGTCTGCGGCAAAGATGCCTCTGCATTATTTGATCCAGGGTATACATATTCCTATGTGTCATCTCTATTTGCTCATTTCCTGGGTGTTGCTTGTGCGCCCTTGGGTACTCTTGTTTATGTGTCCACTCCTGTGGGCGATTCTATTGTTGTGGATCGAATCTACCAGTCCTACATTGGTTACAAAACTAAAGCAGATCTTTTCCTGCTTGATATGACCGACTTTAAGATCATCTTGGGCATGGATTGGTTATCTCCGTATCACGCCATCATAGATTGCCATGCCAAGACTGTTACCTTGGCGATGCCAGAGTTGCGTAGATTGGAATGGAACAGTTCGTTTGCGAGTGCATCTAGTCGGGTTGTTTCCTTTCTGAAGGCCCAACACATGGTCGAGAAGTGTTTTTTGGCTTATTTGGCCTACGTTCGGGACACTACTGCGGAGACTCTGGTGATTGATTTAGTGCCCGTAGTCCAAAAATTTTCCGATGTGTTGCCTTTTAATCTTCTAGGCATGCCACCAGATCGTGATATTGTTTTCTATATTGACTTGGCTCCAGGTACCCAGCCTATATCTATCCCACTGTATCGCATGGCTCCAAAAGAGTTAAAGGAGTTAAAAGTGCAGCTTGAGGAACTACTAGCCAAAGGGTTCATCACACCCAGTGTGTCGCCTTGGGGCGCACCTGTATTATTCGTGAAGAAGAAGGATGGGACAATGCAGATGTGTATTGATTATCGCCAATTAAACAAAGTTACATTTAAGAACAACTAGCTATTGTCGTGTATTGATGATCTATTTGACCAGTTGTAGGGTGCTAGGGTTTTCTCTAAGATCGTCTTGAGATCGGGGTACCATCAGTTGAAGATTCAGGATTCGGATGTTCCGATGACTGCTTTGCTGACTAATATTGTCATTATGAGTTTTTAGTAATATCCCTCGGTTTGACTAACGCCCCGGCAGCGTTTATAGATTTGATGAACAGGGTGTTCAGGTCATATATTAATTCGTTTGTCATTGTCTTCTTTGATGACATTTTGATCTACTCGTGCAGTAAGGAGGAGCACGAGTAGCATATAAGAGTGGTGCTTCAGACCTTGCGGGAACAAAACTTATATGCTAAGTTCTCTAAGTGTGAGTGTTTTCTAGACTCTATAGTTATTTTTGGAATTATTGTATCGGGCGAGGGTATTAAAGTTGATCCCAAAAAGATCGATGTAGTTTAGAGTTGGCATCGTCCCACTTTGGCGATCGAGATCAGGAGTTTCCTGTGGTTAGCAGGTTATTATCTTCGATTTGTGGAGGGATTTTCATCTACTAAAACAACTTTGACCAGATTTCCCCGGAAGGGTGCTCCGTTCTGATGGTCCGATGATTGTGAGGTGAACTTTCAAAAGCTCAAGACAGCATTGACGTCAGCACCAGTGTTGGCGTGGCCTTCCAGTTTGGGGATGTATATGGTGAATTGCGATGCTTCATGCATTGGCTTGGGTTGTGTATTGATGTAGGAGGGGCGAGTTATTGCATGTGCTTCAAGTCAGCTGAAGCCCTATGAGAAGAATTATTCGCTGCATGATTTGGAGTTAGTTGTGATTATTCACGCTCTAGATATCTGGAGGCATTATCTTTATGGGGTTACATGTGAGGTTTTCACGATCATGGCAGTTTGCAGCATTTGTTCAAATGGAGGGATCTAAATTTGAGGTAGTGCATATGGCTTGAGTTACTAAAATATTATGATATTACTATCCTTTATCATTCGGGCAAAGTAAATGTAAATGCAGATGCCTTGAGTAGGAAGGCGGAGAGTATGGGTAGTTTGGCCTTCATTTCAGCAGTGAAGAGGCCATTAGCTTTGGAAATTCAGTCTTTGGCTAACAGACTTGTAAGATGGTTATTTCAGAGCCCAGTCGAGTTCTTGCATGTGTTGTTGCCCAATCTTCACTATTTGAGCGAATCAAGGCTCGACAGTTTGATAATCCACACTTGTTGGTTCTCCGAGAGATGGTACTATGGTGTGGTGCCAAGGAAGCTACTATGGGAAAGGATGGTGTTCTGTGACTCTGGGATTGTTTATATGTTCCTAATGTTGATGGGCTGAGGGAAAAGATCCTAGAGGAGGCACACAGTTCTCGGTATTCTATTCATCCAGGAGCTACGAAGATGTATCGTGACATGAGGCAGCATTATTGGTGGCGGAAAATGATGAAGGACATAATTGAGTATGTAGCTAGGTGGCTAAATTTCTAGCAGGTTAAGCATGAGCACCCGAGGCCATCAGTTTACTTCACATTTTTGGAGAGTAGTACAGAGTGAATTGGGGAACCGTGTAGAGCTCAGCACAGCCTTTCATCCACAAAGCAACAGGTAGTCAGAGCGGACAATTCATATCTTGGAGGATATGCGCAGGGCATGTGTGATTGACTTCGTAGGGCAGTGGGATCATTTCTTGCATTTGACTGAGTTTTCTTATAATAAACTTTACCAATCCAGCATTGAGATGGCTCCCTTTGAGGCTTTATATGGTCGGCGATGTCGTTCGCCCATCGGATGGTTTGAGCCCGGCGAGGCTAAGTTATATGGTACTTAATTGGTGAAGGATGCCTTGGAAAAGATAAACTTGTTCCATGAGTGAATTCATACAGCACAATCTAGACATAAGAGTTACGCAGATCAGAAGGCGCGTGATTTATCGTTTATGGTGGGTGAGAAAGCTCTTTTGAAGTTTTCGCTAATAAAGGGAATCATGAGATTCAGGAAGAAGGGAAAGTTGAGCCCACGATTTATAGGCTCTTTTTAGGTGTTGAGACAAGTTTTGGAGGTTGCTTACGAGCTTGCTTTACCTCCCAGTCTATCGGGAGTTCATCCGATTTTCTATGTATCTATGCTCCGGAGGTATCATGCCGACCTGTCTCATGTGTTAGACTTTAGCACGGTTAACCTAGATAAGAGCTTGGGTTATGAAGAGGAACTAGTTGCCATTGTTGATAGGTAGGCTCGCCAGTGGAGGTCGAAGAATATTACTGCGGTAAACGTTTAGTGGAGGCGCCAACCAGTCGAAGAAGTGACTTGGGAGGCCGAGGAGGACATGCGAAGCAGATATCCACACTTATTCAACACTCTAGGTATGATTCTAAACCCGTTCAAGGGCGAACATTTGTTTAAGATGTGAAGAATGTAACGACCCAACTGGTTGTTTTTCCTTCTAGAACCCCGTTCCCCTAGATAAGACTCCCCATATGTGCTTTTACTATTTTATGACTTGCGGGGATGGTTAGTATAGGAATTGGAAGGGTTCGGGTTGAAATCAGAACTTGGCTCCTTAGTTGGCTTTAAAAAGGCTAAGTTTGACTTCGGTAACAATCTTTAGAAAACTACCTTAGAATCAGGATTTGACGATTCCAATAGGTTCGTATGATGAATTTGGACTTGGGCGTATGTTTGAATTGGGTTTTGGACAACCCAGGAGCATTTCGGCGCTTAATAGTGAAAGTTGACTATTTAAAAGTTTTAAAGTTATTTTTAATTGGTTTGGAGTAGGTTTCGGAGTAATTGAGGTCCGTTCGAAATTTCGGGCCTGGGAATAGTTCCGTAAGGTGAATTAAGACTTGCACGCAAATAATTGGTGTCATCCGAGTAGTTTACGTATGTTTCGGCGCGTTCAGAGTATTGAAGAATTTGAAATTTCTATGTCGAATCGATTTGGTTTGGGGTATGATTTGTAGTTTTGATGTTGTTTTATGCGTTCCGTGGGTTTGAGCGAGTCCGTTTTATGATTTCAAACTTGTTGGTATGTTCGGGCGGGGACTCGGGGGCCTCGGGGGTTAACCGGGAGTGGCTCGCACCGAGTTTGGACTTAGGAGCAATAGCTGGTAGCTTCTAGCTTCTGGTGTAGCCTCACATGCGCATGGGCAGCCGTAGGTGAGAGCTCGTAGAATCAAGCAAGAAGCCATAGAAGCGATCCAGCGGAGGTAGCTCAGAATCCGCAGAAGCAGAGCTATTGGGCGCACCTGCGGGCGCGCAAGTGCGATGGAGGAAGCCGCGGAAGCGACCAAGCCACAAAAGCGGCACTAGAGCCACAGAACTGGGCCCAAAGGAGCGGGTGAGTGGTTCGCAGGTGCAAATTTTTGCTCAACCGGAGGAGTACACATTTGTGAGAATGTTCCGCAGATGCGAGACCACAGAAGCGGTCGTACTTCTGTAGGTGCAAAAATCACATAAGGCAGAACCTTCATTTAAGCCGGTGTTTGAATATTTGTAGCCCATGTTTCTTCATACTTGGGTGATTGTGGAGCTTCTTGAGAGGGGTTTTCACTGAAAAACATAGAGGTAAGTTAATTATACCTATTGTGAGTTAAATACATAGATTACAGGTAGATTATAACATGTACATTATGGAAAATCAAGGGTTTAGATGAAAAACCTAGGTTTTGATAAAAATGAGATTTTAACCACGAAAATGGTTATGGAATGGGATGTAAATTTTGTATTTGAGTTCTTAACGTTATGGGTGACGATTTCCTCCGAAATATTTCGGAATCCAGGCACGTGGGCCCAGGGTGAATTTTTAGAATTTTACCAATTTCAGTTTGGTAATTAATCTAATAATTTAATTTTGAATTATTGAGCATGTATTGTTTAAATTATATAACATTTGGCTAGTGAGCTTTGAGACGAGGTAAGTCTCTAATCTAAACCTATAAGAGGGAATTTACCCCATAGGTGTTGTAAATAAATATTTGTTCCTAATTGTGGGGGCTACGTATGTACGAGGTGTCCAGAGTTTGTGCGTAGTTACTATTATGCTAAGGTTCGGGTAGTTTTAAGACCCAATTCACGAACTACTTGGAATTTTGCACTATACCTGCTAAATTAAAATGGCTAAATTATATTAGAATTTGTTAGAGAAATTTTGAAAGGCAGTTAATGAAATTTGTATTACCTTGGATACAAATCATTAATAATGTTTAAGTCAAATGCTTATAAAATATCCTTCTCTTCCTGTGGATCGGGATGAACGCCTAGATAGTAGATAAATGCATCTATGGATCGTGTCGCACTATCATGACCCAACTCCATGTCAGGCTGTGATGGCTTCCAGCACCGTTGCTGGACAAGCTAATAGTGAACAACTTTGCGATTTCCCATTTTTTGTTTATTAAGCTATTCCAACATTTAACTTTACTTACATTTAAAGCATTTGATAAATAAAGGGGTTTTAAGGCAAACAAACGGAAACATCTAAAAGCAGTTATAACTATTGAATTATAACCCAAAAATCAAAGTCTACTAATACGTGCCAAGATCTGGTGTCACGCGTGTGTGGGCAACTAGTAGAATATACAAAAGATGATTATCCTATTGTCTGAAACATAATAGACAGATAAAAATAAAAGTGAAACTCCGGCATGCTGCTGAACAGCTCAGAAGGGGCAACTCACTGTGAAGTCTCGGTCCAAGATCAGGTGTGCGCGTCGGGCGGGTAACTAGATGCACAAGCCTCAAATCCTGCCTAACCTCGAAGAAGTAGTGACGAGGGGTCGACTTGACACTTACTAGGGCCAATAATAATGCAATTAAAGTGTTATTCTAAGTATAGATATCACGAATAATTCTAACAGTTCAATGACAGGAAGAGATAAGTACTTCTTTCATAAATTTAAATTTTCAATTTCGGTCATATCATTTCACCACTTACATTTTAAGGCATTTAAGTAGTATAAATCACAGAGAGTTCCAAATAATTAACATGCGTAATTATGCCGAGGTCGTACGGCCTGATCCAATAAAATATTTAAATTGTGCACTGCCGGAGGGTCGAACGGCAAAAACCATAGATGCATCTCTTTACTACCGAGGCGCTCGGCCCGATCCACAAATAACAATTATTTTCAAGGAAACACAAGTTTCTCATTTACAGTCAAGTATCTCATACATACCTTCTATCATGACTAAGTGACTATATTAGCAAGTAAGGGCACAAACATTCCAAGTATAGCATGATACGGGTCCTAAACTACCCGGACAATAGCATAATAGTAGCTACGTACGGAATCTCATCACCTCGTATGTACGTAGCCCCCACAATTAGGTACAAACATTTATTTAATTTACCGATGGGGTTAATTCCCTCTTACAAGGTTAGAAAGTAGACTTATCTCATCTCAAAGCCTACTTCCCATTTGAAGAACGAGATCAAACCTCAACATTCGACGCCAAACGACTCGAAGCTAGTCAAACATTACATAAACTAATCAATCTATGCTCAAAAGTTCATATTTCCACCATTTAAGTGATTACCCAACTTAAATTGCAACATTCCTAAAATTCACCCTCGTGCCCACATGCTCGGATTCCGAAAATTTCTAAAGCAATTTGTTACCCATAACCTTTGGAACATAAATATATCATTTTTACTAAACTCCATAACAAATTTCGTGGTTAAATCTCATTTTTATCAAAAACCTAGGTTTTACATCTAACCCACAAATTCTACAAATTTACATGTTACAATCTACCCATAATCTGTGTATTAAACTCACATTAGGTAGGATTTATAATCTATGTATTAAACTCACTTTGGTAGGAATTACTTACCCTCAATAGCTAGGTTGAAATATCCATTTTTGAAGCTCTAAAATCGCCCAAGTGTGTGAAAAATGGGAGAAAAATGCCCAAGTCCCATATTTAAAACAAGCTTCTGCCTAGCTGTGACGCCCTTCTTCGCGAACGCAGAAGAAGCCTCGCATTCACGAAGGCCTACACTGACTGAGCATCGCGAATGTGACAACTCTTTTGCGAACGTGAACAGCAAAGTTCACTGGCTCTCCCTGGCCCCATTTTCAATACGCGAACGCGAGTGGGGTTCGAGAACTCGAATTCCTCGCCTCACATGGCTTCGCGAACGCGAATGGCAATTTTCCCACTTCCCCAAATCCTTCTTCGCGTACGCGATGGCCCTCTCGTAAATGCGAAGAAGGAAACCAGAACTGGAAAATCTAGTTTCTCAAATTTAGCTCTGGGCGGTCCGAAACACACCCAAGCCCCTCGTTACCCCGTCCAAAGGCACAAACAAGTCTGTAATCATAATACAGACCTACTCGAACTCTCGAAACACTTAAAACAACAACAAATTCAACAATCACACCCCAAAACCAAATTGGATAAAACTTTGAACTTCAAGTTTCTAAATCGATCTGAACGCGTCGAATCATACTTAGACTACTCGGATTGATACCAATTTTTGCGTGCAAGTCATAAATGACATTACGGAACTATTCCCAATCTCAGACTTCCATTTGGTCCTCGATATCCCCCGCTCCAAACCAAATTTAAAATACTTTTTAAAACATTCAAGAACCAACTTTCACTATTAGGCACCGAAACACTCCCGGGTCATCCAAAACCCGATTCGAACATATGCTCAAGTTCAAAATCATCATACGAACCTATTGGAATCGTCAAATCCTGATTCTGAGGTAGTTTACTAAAAATATTGGCCCAAGTCAAATTTGGCCTTTTAAGCTAACCTTAAGGAACCAGGGGTTCCGATTCCAACCTAGACTCTTCCAAATCCCGAACCAACCATTCTCGCAACTCATGAAATAGTAAAAGAATATACGGGAAGTCTTATTTAGGGGAACGAGGTTCTAGAAAGCAAAACGACCGGTCGGGTCGTTACATGCACGTCCCTCGATAGTGTACATGTCACTCTGGATCGAGCCGTACGACCTTGGCATTAATCGTGCTTAATAATAAAAATTACATGATGCTTTGACATTTTATTGCAGCTTGTGAAGATAAATAAATAATTGGGAATTATTAATTATGAAAGAATTATTTATTTCTGCTTGTTAAGGAAATTATTGTTATTCACATAAACCATGTTTATTTAAAAATATTTATCTTAATATTATAGACCCATAGTGAGTGTCAAAGTCGACCTCTCTTCACTACTTCTTCGAGATTAGACTTGATACTTACTAGGTACACGTTGTTTACGTACTCATGCTACGCTTGCTGTACTTTTTACGCAGGATCTGAGACAGGTGCATCAGGCGATCCTACCGGTGCGCATCCCCGTTATCTCGAGGCCTAGTGGTGAGTTACCTTTTCCGATTCGTTCCGCAACACCTAGTGCCTCTCTTTGTATTTGTGTTCTTTCTATTATGTTCAGACAGTACTTGAATTTTGTATAATTTGCTAGATGCTCAGACACTTGTGACACCGGGTCGTGGCACATACATTATTAGAATTGTGGTCTTGAAATCCATTATTGAGATTTTTACGTGGTAGGTCTCTTATTTAAGACGATTTATATAAATAACATCACTTGTATTTTATTTCAATAATGAAAGATATTTTTACTATTTTGGCAGATAAAGAAAATAAATAGACCCCACTAAATCAGGGATTTATTTTATTCCCTTCTTCCTTATTAAATGTTTCTGTCTCATCTATATGGTAATGAGAATATGAAAAATTCAACTTTTTGGAGTTTAATTTTTTTTAATTGTTAGAAAATTTAGATCTTATAAGCATGTATGAAGTAATGTAACTTATATTCAGTAAATATTTATAAAAAGTACATTGTATAACAACATATTTTTTATTTAATAATTTTATATTCTATTACATTTAAATATAATAGTTACAGATTCATCGCATCTTTGTAGAATAAATTTCAAGATTTATGTTATGCTTTTAGTATAATCCTTTAAGAATCCTTTATGCCATGATTTTCTCTTCATTTTCGCCATGATTTTCTCTTCATTTTCACTATTTTCTCTCCCTTCCACAAAATTCAATTACTAAATAAAACGAAAGGCTTTAAACGTAAAGCATTCATTAGTCATTTTTATACTTTATATATAATAGTAATACTGTATAATATTTAAACAACTACAATGTGCTCTAGATATATAACAATTATACACTAAATATGTGGTATATTTGTTATTATTAAATTTAATATTCCGAATATACGTCGTATATATTTATCATATTGGAAAAAAGAATTATATACTGTGTATATCAAAATACAATAATATTTTATACTAATAATATTTAATTTATACTTTGTAATATACTGATTAAATAAATATTAATGTATTATGCGAAATAACATAATATGTATAATATCTAAATATTATAAATATCACTTATTCATCCAAGCATGCACTATTATACAAGCATTCACATTTATCAATAAAATATAGTTATACCACCAAATAAAAAGTTACCATAATTGAAATATAGAGAAAGTGGCCAATAAAATAATAATTAATGACAATTTTATTATTAGATGGGAAACTGAAACCCTTTGATTTTATATTTAAGGAAATGAACACTTTAGATGTGTGATTGTAGGTAAGTGATTAAAGCCTTCTGCTAGAAATATAATTATTTAATAACCTTCTATGTAAAATACCTATTGCTGCTACATTTGTGAAAACTTTTCTTAAATTTTGTCTATTTATGTTTTTTGCCCATTATTATTTTGGTTTTTTATCTATTTAGACTTTCTATTTTTTCTTAAATCTTTCAAGTAAACAAAGTTTAATTACTCAGAATTTTATTAAAGGAGAAAATGTATGTTTAATTTACTAGTTTGCTTGCCTAGCTGTGATGTTGGGCGCTATCACGACCAATAGGTGAAATTGGTCGTGGCAGTATACAAGAACTTCCTTTTACGTAGTTACTATAAATATGGTAACTAAGCAAAAACATACTATGCTTTATAATATTACAACACATGTTATATTTATGATATCTATCTTTATATTTAATATTACTACTGAATCATAGTTAATTAATATATATTTTCGCCTTTTTTGTCATTTAATCGGGATAAATTAGTATAGTTTAATCTTTGTATATTGATAGATGATTTTTTCTTCTTCAAAATATTTACCGCGATTGAGAACTTCTTTGTGGAACTATTTTTTCTTATTGAGTTCAATATTCTTCATTTTCAGGGCGTGCACTTTAATTGTATAATTCAAACATAATTTTAAATAAAATATTTATATAATTTTTAAAACTTTTACTCATTTATATAAGGTACACGCGCAACACGCGTACTATAGATTTTACATTGAATAAAATTATCATTTTACGTATCTTCCTAATATTTAGGACTTTTATACCAACTAAAATTCTATTTATTATATCTTTTCTTATTTAAACTCTATAAAACCTAAATTTAAAAATCAATGAAGAGTTTACCTTACATGAATACTTCACTTTAATTATGATACAACTATAACTATGTAATGACCCAACCGGTCATTTTAACTTTTAGAAACCCGTTTTCTAAAAATAAAACTCTTCGAAAATTCTTTTATTACTTTATGACTTGCGGGGATGGTTAGTTCGGGATTTTGAATCGTTTGGGTTGAAATCGGAATACTTGATTTCTTAAGTTAGCTTTAAATGGACAATTCTGACTCCGGTCAACATTTTGAGAAAACGACCCCAGAATCGGGATTTGACACTTCCAATAGGTTTGTATGATGATTTTGGACTTGGGCGTATGTCCGAATCAGGTTTTAGATAACCCGGGAGCGATTTGACGCTTAATAGTAAAAATCAACTATTTGAAGGTTTAAACTTCTTTAAATTTGGTTTGGAGTAGGATTTTTAGTAATTAAAGTCCGTTTGGAATTTCGAGTTTGGTAATAATTCCGTATAGTGATTTAAGACTTGCACGCAAACTTTTGTGTCATTCCAAGTGGTTTAAGTATATTTCGGCGCATTGGAAGTAAATTGAAGAACTTAAAATTCTTAAGTTTGAATCAATTTGGTTTGAGGTGTGATTCATAGATTTGATGTTGTTTTACGCATTTCGTGAGTTCGAGCAAGTCTGTTTTATGATTTCAAACTTGTTGGTATGTTCGGGCGGGGCCCCGAGTGTTAACTGGACGAGGCTCGGACCAATTTTGGAATTTGGAGGAAGAACTAAAGCTTTCTGCTTCTGGTACGATTGCGCCTGCGCTTGGACAGCCGCAGGTGCGACCCTCACAAATGCGACCCTTGCAGATGCAAGTTTTGTGCACAGAAGCGAAAAAGGAAAGGGGAGGCCAACGCCGTAGATTCAGAATTTTGGCGCACCTGCGAACGCGCAGGTGCGAAGCAGTGTGCGCAGATGCGAGCTTGGTC
>AWOL01S0002996.1:92975-137872 GCA_000715115.1 Nicotiana otophora
ATTGAGTTAAGAACACTTACCCCAATATTTTTCCTTGAAGATATATCAAAAATCGCCTCTGCTCAAGCTCCAAGTTGTTAAAAATAGTGAATGGGGCGAAACCCCCCCTGTTTTTATAACTTACGGATCTGTCCAGGCTGATCTCGATCGTGGAGTCCGATCCTGGACCTCGATCATGACAGTCCGATCCTGGACCTCGATCATGAGAGTCTGATCCTGGGCCTCAATCATGGGGAGTCTGATCATGGGCCTCGGTCATGGCCTTCGATTATGAGTTTGACCCGGGTTTCGATCGTGGCCCTCGACTCTGGGCTCGATCATGGCTTCGATCGTGGCCCTCGATCCTGAGCTCGATCTGGGCTTCGATTGTGGCCCTCGACCCTAAGCTCGTTCTGGCCTCGATATCTGGGCAGAAGCAAAATTTCCAACATAAAGAAATTGCAGCAGCTGTTCTAGTTCAATTCTTGATCCGTCAACCATCTGAAACTCACCTGAGGCCCTCGGGACCTCAACCAAATATACCAACAAGTCCTAAAATATCATACGAACTTAGTCGAATCCTCAAATCACCTCAAACAACGCTAAAACCATAAATTTCACCCCAATTTGAGCCTAATGAACTTTGAAAATTTTAATTTCTACAAACAACACCAGAACCTATCAAATCAAGTCCGATTGACTTTAAATTTTGCACCCAAGTCACAAATGACATAACGGAGCTATGAAAATTTTCAGAACTATATTCTGACCCCGATATCAAAAAGTCAACTCTCCGGTCAAACTTTCAAACTTTAAATTCCTATTTTAGCCATTTCAAGCCTAATTTCACTATGGACTTCCAAAAATAAATTCCGATCACGCTCCTAAGTCCAGAATTACCATACGGAGCTGTTGGAATCATCAAAATTCTATTCCGGGGTTATTTGCACATAATTTGACATCCGGTCACTATTTGAACTCAAACTTTAAATTTTTCATCAAAATTGCATTTCTCGGGCTAGGGACCTCGGAATTTGGTTCCGGGCATACGCCCAAGTCCTAATTCACGATACGGACCTATCAAAACTGTCAAAATACTGATTCGAGTCCGTTTGCTCAAAATGTTGACCAAAGTCAACTCAGTTTATGTTTTAAACATCTAATTTACATTTTAATCCATTTTTCACCTGAAAACTTTTCGAAAAATTTTTACGGGCTACACACGCAAGTCGAGTAATGGTAAATAGTGCTTAGATCACATAATTAATCATTACATTTAAAGGTAACATTTTGGGTCATCACACTTTATATGGTCGTCGATGTCGTTCACCTATCGGATGGTTTGAGCCTGGGGAGGCTACGTTATATGGTACTGATTTGGTAAAGGATGCCTTGAAAAAGGTAAAGTTGATTCAGGAGCGACTTCGTACAGCACAGTCAAGACAGAAGAGTTACGCGGATCAGAAAGTGCGTGATTTATCATTTATGGTAGGTGAAAAAGTTCTCTTGAAGGTTTCTCCGATGAAGGGAATTATGAGATTCGGGAAGTAGGGAAAATGGAGCTCAAGGTTTATAGGCCCATTTAAGGTGTTGAGACGAGTTAGGGAGGTTGCTTATGAGATTGCATTGCCTCCCAGTATATCGGGAGTTCATCAGGTTTTCCATGTATCTATGCTCCGGAAGTGTCATGCTGACCTATCACATGTGTTGGAATTCACCACAGTTCAGCTAGATAAGAGTTTGGGTTTTAAAGAAGAGCCATTTGCCATTAGTGATAAACAAGTTCGCCAGTTGAGGTCCAAGAGGATTTCTGCAGTAAAGGTCCAGTGGAGGGGCCAACCAGTCGAGGAAGCGACTTGGAAGGCCGAAGAGGACATGCGGAACTTTATTTTCTATTTCTATTACGATTCATTATTTGTATCTAATTGGCTCCTCTTCTTATTTATTTTTGATTGCAATTTCAGCATATTGATATTTAGCACTCCAGGTATTATTCTAAACCCATTCGAGGACGAACGTTTGTTTAAGAGGTGGAGAATATAATGATCCAACCTGTCATTTAGACTTTTAGAAACCCGTTCCCTACAAATAAAACTCCCCGAACATGCTTTTATTAATTTATGACTTGCGGGGATGGTTAGTTCGGGATTTGAAAGCGTTTGGGTTGAAATCGGAACACTTGGTTCCTTAAGTTAGCTTTAAATGGACAAGTTTGACTTCGGTCAATATTTTGAGAAAATGACCCCGAAATCGATATTTGACGGTTCCAATAGGTTTGTATGATGATTTTGGACTTGGGCATATGTCCGAATCGGGGTTTGGATAACCCGGGAGCGTTTTGAAGCTTAATAGTAAAAATCAACTATTTGAAGGTTTAAACTTCTTTAAATTTGGTCTGGAGTAGGATTTTTAGTAATTGAAGTCCGTTTGGAATTCCGAGTTTGAGAATAGTTCTGTATAGTGATTTAAGACTTGCACATAAAATTTCGTGTCATTCCGAGTGGTTTCAGTATATTTTGGCGCATTGGAAGTAAATTGAAGAACTTGAAATTCTTAAGTTTGAATCAATTTGGTTTGAGGTGTGATTCATAGATTTGATGTTGTTTTACACGTTTTGTGAGTTCGAGCGAGTCTGTTTTATGATTTCAAACTTGTTGGTATGTTCGGGCGGGGTCCCGGGGTCCCCGAGTGTCAACCGGACGAGGCTCGGACCAAGTTGGAAGTTGGGAGCCAAAACTGTAGCTCCCAGCTACTGTCAAAATCGCACCTGTGCTTGGCCAGCCGCAGGTGCGGCAGTATCTCGCAGATGCGAGTTTTTGTGCACAGAAGCGGAAAAGGGAAGGGGTCAATCGACCGCAGATGCGGAGAATTTGCGCACCTGCGAACGTGCAGGTGCGAAGCTTTGTGCGCAAATGCAAGAATTGGCTAGGCAAAGACGGGAATTCACCATTTTTGCCCATTATCTTCCATTCTTGGGCGATTTTGGATCTTTTTGAGAGGTGATTTCAACTAACAACTTTGAGGTAAGTTAATTCTACACCCTTGAGTTAAATACATAGATTATGGGTAGATTATAACTTGTAAATCTTAAAAATCAAGGGTTCAGGTGAAAAACCTAGATTTTTATAAAAATGAGATTTTAACCACGACAATAGTTATCGAATTGAGTAGAAATTATATATTCGAGTTCTTGAGATTATGGGTAACGTTTTCATCTAAATATTTTCAGAATCCAAGCACGTGGTCCCGGGGTGAATTTTAGAAATTTTACCATTTTGGATAGGGTAATTTATTTAATATATAATTTTTGGATAGTTTTGGATTTTTTGGCATTGAGTCGAGAATTTTACGCGACGCGGTAATCGGAAAGTGGACTTTCAGACGAGGTATGTCTCTTTTCTAATCTTGTGAGGAGGAAATTACGCCACATGGATTAAACTGAATAATTGTTGATAATTGCGGGGGCTACGTACGCACCAGGTGACGAGAGTCCGTGCGTAGCTAGAATTAATGCTAATGTCCGGGTAGTTTAGGACGCAAAGCATGAATTACTTGTTTAAATTGTATTCCCTATTTAATTAATATATATATATATATATATATATATATGTGTGTGTGTGTGTGTGTGTGTGTGTGTGTGTGTGGTGAATTGTTAGATAATAATATTAAAGGATGGAAAAATTATATGTTTCATTTTCTGTTTAAATTAATTAATAGTTAAAAGAAATTTTTCTTCCTTCCGAATTTATCTTATAATAAATATACTCTCCTTCCGGAGGTACATATAAAAATGTCCTCGTTTCTTGTGGAGCGGGCCGAACGCCTCCGCAAGATAGATGCATCTATGGATCGCGTCGCACGTCCCTCGGCAGTGTACACGACACTCTGGATCGGGCCGTATGTCCTCGACTGAAATCGTGCTTAATAAGAATAATAACTACACGATACTTTAATAGCTTATTTCAGCTTGCGAAGCTAATTGATAAATTGAAAAATCCTTTGAATTTAATGAATTATTATTCTTGCTTGTTAAAGAAGTAATTGTTATTCCTGTAAATGATATTTAATTGATAAATTGGAAATTATTTGAATTGAAGAAATTTAATTAATATATTGAGAATTGTTGCATTTGAAGGAATTTGATTATTTCCGCTGATTAAATAAATTATTTTAAATTATGTAAATCATGTTGATTTAAATATCCTAGTTGTATTTCAATTATTATTATTGACCCATAGTGTGTGTCAAAGTCTGTCATCTCGTCTCTACCACTTCGAGATTAGGCTTGATACTTACTGGGTACACGTTGTTTACGTAGTCATACTACACTTGCGGCACTTTTTGTACAGGAACTGAGGCAAGTACTAGTGGGGACCTATCGTCTTACACCCACGTTATCTAGGGGCATAGTGGTGAGCTGTTTCTCTGATCCGTTCTGCACCTACTAATACCTCTCTTTGTATTTTTCATTATGTCTATTTTGATTTCAGACAGTATTTGAGGTTTTGTATAATCTACTAGATGTTCATATACTTGTGACACCAGGTCTTGGCACACACATTGGTCGAGTTTGGATTTTATTATATTTTCTTGGTTTTAAATTTTATCAATATATGCTTACTTTATTAGTTGACTTGCCTAGCTATAATGTTGGTTGCCATCACAACTTATAGGTTTAATTTGGGTCGTGACAAACTATACTTTTGTTTTTGTGAAATTAAATCATAATAACATTGCATATAATCAAATTCTAAATTTTTGAGCGTCGAGGAGTTGTTCTTATCAATTAAAAGTATTTGGTCGGCTTTATATTTATTAAATTGAATTTTACACAAGACAAAATAGTTATACAATTATTTTTCTAACAAATAAGACTTTTTAACGATATAAATTTTATTTAATAAATCTTTATTTATTGAAGTTATGATGTTGTAAAAAGGACTTTAATATTAATTACGATTTTAACTTATAAACTAATAGGAAAAAGTAAATAGTAAGGTCTCTTAGAACCTTTTTAACATTATTCGTTCATTATCACAAATCTATCTATGTATATCTTTATTATATTAAAGGCATGGATACCCTTAGCAAAATATTGTTCGTCTTTTTTACCCTTTTAAGATAAAGTTCACACTAGAGAAAATTGTCATTTGATTGTTCTACTTGCTAATATTTAGGAGTTTGAAATTAAATCTAATTTAATACTCATTAAATCTTTTCTTATTTTAATTAAATAAGAAGTTCTTCTAATTAGAATTTTAAAATTATTAAAGTTTACCTTATATAAATTTTATAATTAAAGTATGATTAATTTGTAACGACCCAACCCGTCGTTTAGAGATGTAGTGCGTCGTTCGGCGGTTTGAGACCATGAGCAGCTTCACATCAGGTATTATGACTTGTACGCATGGTCGAAATTGAAATTTTGGAAGTTCAGAGTTGATTTGGAAAGAAAATTTTCATTTCGGAAGCTCTAAGTTAGAAGAATTGACTAAAGTTGGAGTTTGAGTAAACGGCATCAGAATCGGGATTTGAAGGTTCCAACAGGTTCGTATGATGATTTTGGACTTGGGCGTATGTCCGGGTCAAAATTTGGATGACCTGGGAATGTCTCTGCACCTATTATGGAAGTTGACATTTTCAGAAGGATTTCTTAAATTTGAGTTGAAGTGCATTTAAATGTTATCAATGCCCGTTTAGGATTCCGAGTCTGGGAATAGCTCCGTATGGTGATCCTGGTGTTCGGAGCGCGTCTGTATGTTGATTTGGAGGTCCGTAGGTCATTTTGGAGTCATTTGGCGAAAGTTAGAAATTTGAAGGGTTTTGAGAAGTTTGACCGGGAGTGAACTTTGAGATATCGGGGTCGAATTCCGATTCCGGAAGTTAGAGTAGGTCTGTAATGTCGAATGTGACTTGTGTGCAAAATGTGAGGTCAATCGGACATGATTTGATAGGTTCCGGCATCTAATGCAGAAGTTTGAAGTTCTAAAGTTCTTTACGATTGAATTGCGGTAGGATTCGTGATTTCGATGTTGTTTGATGCGATTTGAGGCCTCGAGCAAGTTCGTAATGTGTTATGGGACTGGTTGGTTGAGGTTCGGGGGGCCTCGGTTGTGTTTCGGGGTGGTTTCGGATCATTTGGAGCTGTTTTGGAACAGCTGATCCTGGTGTCTGGTTTCCTTCTTCGCGAACACGAAGGAAGTCCCGCATTCGCGAAGAAGAAATTTTGGGGGTGATGGATTTGGCCTTCGCGAACGCGACGCAGTGGTCGCGAACGGGAAGAAGGAAGGGGAGTCGGGACCCTGAGCCATTAAGCCTTCGCGAACGCGAAGAAGAAGGGCAGTTGGCTACCGTGAACGCAATGTTGTGCATGGTCAGGCCTCCGTGAACACGACACTGGTCACGCGAACGTGAAGACGAGTGGGTCTGGGCAGATTGGATTTAATACGGGATTTGGCTCATTCTCTATCATTTTTTACTGGGATGGACGCTTTTTGGAGAGCTTCAAGGGGATATTTTCCTCATCTATGTCAAGGCAAGTGATTCCCACCTATTGTAGGTTAAATACTTGGTTTATATATTAGTTTAAACAAGGAAATTAGTAGAAAATTTGAACTTTGAAGAAAAACCTAGAAATTGGTATTCTTGGATTTTTGACCACAAATTTGGGCATGGAATTTGAAATAAATCATACATTTGAGTTCGTGAGGTAATGGTATCTTAAAAGAATTACGGAATCCGGGCACGTGGGCTTGAGGGTTGCTTTATCAATTTTTTAGCAGAGTTAGAAATTGATCAATTATGAGTATTTGAGCACATTTTGATAGGGTTGCAACTTATTTGACTAGTATTGGAGCGACGGGCGTCAGTTTGAGGTGTTAGGAAGGATTTGGAGCTGGTTACGGAATTTCAGAGCGAGGTAAGTCTCCTTTCTAACCTTGTAAGAGGGAATTAACCCCATAGGTGAACTAAATTATTATATGCTTCTATTTGTGGGGGCTATGTACGCACTAGGTGACAAGAGTCTGTACGTAGCTACTAACTATGCCTATGTCAGGGTAGTTTAAGGCTTACATCATGCCTTGTTGCTACTTTTATTGAATTTATATTTATTGTTTGTTTTGCAAGGAAGTGAGATTGAGTTAGCTTATTAAATGTTTCGAAAGGAGTTGAAATTTAGGAAAAGTTGGGAACTTAAAGGTTTTCATTTGAACTTCGTATCTTTGAAAAGAATTGAGGAACACCATAATAACTTAAGAAATCTATGTGTAACCGTGTCGCAAGTATGATTCGCGAGCGAAGGAAAATTCCTTAAATTTATATTCGACCGCGTCGCACGTATGATTCGCGAGCGGGGTATTTACTTCTACTACTCTTATGGGATCGGGTCATTCCCCTCGGCAAGATTTATGTACCACACTCTCATGGGAGTGAGTCGTTCGACTCGGCAGGTTCATAGATGCATCTATGGTTTGCGCCGTTTGACCCTCGGTAGTGCACAATTTACTTTTATGTTGGATCGGGTCGTACGCTTCTACATTTCATATATATATTATCCTCATGGAATCGTGCGTAATATTGGCAAGAGGTCAGTGTATTTCAGGTTTTTTCCTGATTTGAATTATGACAACCTCTTTGATGAGATCCACTATCTCTATATATATGCTCCGGTTATGGAGGGAACTTGCTAGATGAGTGCTTGAGTAAAATTGTAAAGAGGGGAATTATACTACGTATTTTATACATGTTTATTTACATTTACTCGGTTTCATATTTATTCACTTCCTTACTGCACCTGATAGTATTGGACCACTAGTAAGTGTCGAAGTCGACCTCTCGTCGCTACTTTTTTGAGGTTAGATGGGATACTTACTGGGTACGCGTTATTTTCATACTCATACTACACTTGCTGTACATTTGGTTGTAGATGTACATGTATGGCTAGTGGCCTTGTGAGCGTAGCAGCGTGGTTGATACGGGGACTTAGGTGAGCTGCATCTTGTGAGACGATCTGCAGCTAGTAGAGTCTCCTTCAGAGTATTTGTATTTTTCTTTTCTATCCAAATTTGTATTCCGGATAGTTATTGTATTTTATTTTGTTCCCTAGTAAATGCTCATGCTCTTGTGACACCGGGTTCTGGGATGATTATGGGATTATTTAGTATTGAAATTTGCGAAAAACGTTATTATTTACTCTGTGAAGTTTATCATTTATTATTTAATAGAAGGAAATTTACGATTTCAAAAATATTAAAATGAGAATTTACTAATTATTGGTGTTGGTTGCATGACAGTAGTGTCCAGCGCCATCACGACCTTTTAAAGATTTTGGGTCGTGACAATATGGTATCAGAGCACTAGGTTCACTTAGGTATCACAAGTCATGTGCAAGTCTAGCAGAGTCTTGCAGATAGGTACGGAGACGTCTATACTTATCTTTGAGAGGCTCCAGGGCTGTTAGGAGCACTTCCTTTCTTGATTCCTCATTGTGCAATTTGATTCCTTGAGGCTTATGCCTTTGTTTCTTTCCTATTCAATATTATGCGACGTGAAGCGCTTATTATAAATTGAGAATTGAGGAATTTTAATGGTACTACAGATGCGGTGCGGGATGTTACTCCTTACTTAGTTGATTGGGCTATCGTCGTCACCTTGCGAAAGGATATTCTGTCATTTCAGCTCGGTAGCTGTACTTCTGGGAGGTTTGAGGCTATTCACAGGTTACTATGATGCTCATGAGTTGTTATCGCACATCATTGATGTGATGGTGGGATGCTTGCCTATGTGTCAGGGCAGTGAACTACTTGAAAGAAGGTTTACTCAGTGCATGATTCAGAGATTCGGTATTTTATTTCCGGCAGAGGAAAGGCAATTGGACTATAAGTGTTCAGGTTTGGGTTGATGAAGTAACGGGACTTGGTACTTTCGAGCGTGGTGGAAATTTCATCTGTGAGGTGGTGTCATTGTCCTTGTTAAATACGTTAAGTTCGCCGGTGTTATGGTTTCGTTCAATTCGCCTTTGGGTAGAGTAGCGTAAAATAGTGCCGGAGAAGCGGCTATCAGAGATCGTAGTGTGTGGTGGTTTAGGATCGAATCGTCGTTCCTAGTGTTGATGGTTCGAGAAAGATGATTCTCGGAAAGGGTTAAAGTTAGTAGAGATCTATTGGTTGAAGTGCTACAGATATAGATTTTGATTTAAGGCAACAATTGGGCAGCGAAGGATGAGGAAGGACATGTGGGAAGTGTCATGCAGTGGTTAAATTTCTAGAAGGCCTGGAGTAAGAAGCAGAAGTCGAGTAGTTTCTTAAAGGTGAGGATTTGACCAAAGTGGGATAGTGGAAATGTAGAATATGGGTTCGGTGGTAGAATGACTACATTACTTGAGAAATGTTTAGAGTGATTTGGGATTCATGGTAGGCAGTGACTAGGTCTAAGGACTTAATTTGCAATATTGGCTATTATACGGCAGGAGATTGGATACAACAGAAAAGAGTTGCTTGATATGAAGAAGAATATAATATAACTTTGGAGTTGAAGGTACTGTCGCACCTTTTAGTAGATATCGAATGGGGAGTGAACAGGCTTGTACAACTGGTGAATGGGCACGGACCCGGGATGGTTTATTGGTTTCGTAGTACTTGCACCCAGTGCAGCGACATTAGAAGATGTTATAATTTAATTTCCACATATGGGTTATTTTCTGTGAGCAGGTTAGCGGTCGCGTGGTGTTGACGAAGCTTCTACGAAGAATTCTACTGCCTACCCGGTAAGAGATTTAATATGTAAATGTGGCTAGTGGTCCGAAGTGTTCATTAAAGATTAATGGAAGGATTTCGTGGAATTTGGCGGGTTGATTGTGTTAGATATGGCTAGTGGATTTCGAGGAATATGTAAATGTGGCTAGTGGTCAGGACATACTGAATATGATACTTGGGTGGAGCCCCTTAATAAATTGACAAACCCGCTTTCGCATAGTTGCAACCAAGGCTGGTGCATGCCTAGCCAAATCACTGAATCAGACCAAATACTCTTACACGATCATAGAACCCTAGCAAAACTGCTCAAACTCCGCATGCCACTGATATCTGAGACTCTGAGGAACATACTTCCTCAAGAACATAAATGAAAACTGAGTCCAAATGAGTGAAGCTGCCTTATTCGGACTATCCAACTCGTATGCTCGTCAACACTAGTAGGCCTCTCCTCTAAGCTGGAATGTCGTGAAATAAACCCCACTAGTCTCCACAATCCCCATGGTAAGGAGAATACGATGGAACTCCTCAAGAAAACCCTGAGCATCCTCTGCAGCCAAACCGCTGAAAGTGGGAGGGTGGTACTTCTTGTACCTCTCGAGCTTGAGCTGCTCCCCCTCCGAAACTGCTGCCCTAACTGGGACAACTGGCTACACTGGTATAACCTATGGAGCATGGTTAACCTGGGTCTGTGGCATTGGGGTACAGGCGGTGGGAGTCTGTGCTCCCCCTCCCCTCCCCCCCCCCTGGCCTGAGATATGTCAGGAGCATGTGGATTCAACCCTGCCTGAGCTAGAGTGCCAAATATGCTCAAAAACAGGGCAAGAGTCTCCTAAAGTGTAGGAGTAGTAACCTTGTTCAACTGGTGGTAATTAATACACATCCACATAGAACCATCCTTCTTCATTACATATAATATAGGAGTACCCCAAGGCGATACAATGGGCCGAACAAAAACCTTATCAAGCAACTACTGTAACTGCTACTTTAATTCCTTCAATTCTTCTAGGGCCATACGATATGGTGGAATAGAAATGGGTTGAGTGCCTGGTAACAAATCAATGCCAAAATCAATATCCCTCTCGGGTTGATTCAGTGGGATTTTTGGGTCATATAGATTGGTACAAGGGGATAAGGTAGATCCGAAGAAGATTGAAGAAGTGCAGAGTTGGTCCAGACCGTCCTCAGCTACGGAGATCCGGAGTTTCCTTAGTTTGGCAGGGTATTATCGCCGATTTGTAGAAGGTTTCTCTTCTATTGTTGCACCTATGACNGTAGAATATGGGTTCGGTGGTAGAATGACTACATTACTTGAGAAATGTTTAGAGTGATTTGGGATTCATGGTAGGCAGTGACTAGGTCTAAGGACTTAATTTGCAATATTGGCTATTATACGGCAGGAGATTGGATACAACAGAAAAGAGTTGCTTGATATGAAGAAGAATATAATATAACTTTGGAGTTGAAGGTACTGTCGCACCTTTTAGTAGATATCGAATGGGGAGTGAACAGGCTTGTACAACTGGTGAATGGGCACGGACCCGGGATGGTTTATTGGTTTCGTAGTACTTGCACCCAGTGCAGCGACATTAGAAGATGTTATAATTTAATTTCCACATATGGGTTATTTTCTGTGAGCAGGTTAGCGGTCGCGTGGTGTTGACGAAGCTTCTACGAAGAATTCTACTGCCTACCCGGTAAGAGATTTAATATGTAAATGTGGCTAGTGGTCCGAAGTGTTCATTAAAGATTAATGGAAGGATTTCGTGGAATTTGGCGGGTTGATTGTGTTAGATATGGCTAGTGGATTTCGAGGAATATGTAAATGTGGCTAGTGGTCAGGACATACTGAATATGATACTTGGGTGGAGCCCCTTAATAAATTGACAAACCCGCTTTCGCATAGTTGCAACCAAGGCTGGTGCATGCCTAGCCAAATCACTGAATCAGACCAAATACTCTTACACGATCATAGAACCCTAGCAAAACTGCTCAAACTCCGCATGCCACTGATATCTGAGACTCTGAGGAACATACTTCCTCAAGAACATAAATGAAAACTGAGTCCAAATGAGTGAAGCTGCCTTATTCGGACTATCCAACTCGTATGCTCGTCAACACTAGTAGGCCTCTCCTCTAAGCTGGAATGTCGTGAAATAAACCCCACTAGTCTCCACAATCCCCATGGTAAGGAGAATACGATGGAACTCCTCAAGAAAACCCTGAGCATCCTCTGCAGCCAAACCGCTGAAAGTGGGAGGGTGGTACTTCTTGTACCTCTCGAGCTTGAGCTGCTCCCCCTCCGAAACTGCTGCCCTAACTGGGACAACTGGCTACACTGGTATAACCTATGGAGCATGGTTAACCTGGGTCTGTGGCATTGGGGTACAGGCGGTGGGAGTCTGTGCTCCCCCTCCCCTCCCCCCCCCCTGGCCTGAGATATGTCAGGAGCATGTGGATTCAACCCTGCCTGAGCTAGAGTGCCAAATATGCTCAAAAACAGGGCAAGAGTCTCCTAAAGTGTAGGAGTAGTAACCTTGTTCAACTGGTGGTAATTAATACACATCCACATAGAACCATCCTTCTTCATTACATATAATATAGGAGTACCCCAAGGCGATACAATGGGCCGAACAAAAACCTTATCAAGCAACTACTGTAACTGCTACTTTAATTCCTTCAATTCTTCTAGGGCCATACGATATGGTGGAATAGAAATGGGTTGAGTGCCTGGTAACAAATCAATGCCAAAATCAATATCCCTCTCGGGTTGATTCAGTGGGATTTTTGGGTCATATAGATTGGTACAAGGGGATAAGGTAGATCCGAAGAAGATTGAAGAAGTGCAGAGTTGGTCCAGACCGTCCTCAGCTACGGAGATCCGGAGTTTCCTTAGTTTGGCAGGGTATTATCGCCGATTTGTAGAAGGTTTCTCTTCTATTGCTGCAACTATGACCAAATTGACCCAGAAGGGTGCTCTGTTAAGGTGGACCGAGGAATATGAGGAGAGCTTCCAAAATCTCAAGATAACTTTGACTACAACCCCAGTATTGGTGTTACCTACAGGTTCATGGTCTTATACTGTGTATTGTGATGCACCGTATATTGGTCTAGATGCAGTGTTGATTCAAGACGGTAGGGTGATTTCCTATGCCTCCATACAGTTAAAGGTACATGAGAAGAATTATCCTGTCCACGACCTTGAGTTAGCAGCTTTTTGTTCAGGCCTTGAAGATTTGGCGGCATTATTTGTATGGTGTCCATTGTGAGGTTTACATCGATCATCGAAGTCCACAACTTATGTTTAAATAGAAGGATCTTAATTTGCGGCAGCAGAGATGGTAGGAGTTCCTTAAGGATTATGATATCACCATTCTCTATCATCCTAGGAAGGCCAATGTAGTGGCTGATGCCTTGAGTCGTACGGTGGAGAGTTTGGGCAGCTTAGCATATTTACCAGTAGCAGAAAGGCCTAGCCTTGGATGTTCTGGCCTTGTCTAATTCATTTGTTAGATTGGATGTTTCCAAGCCGAGCCGAGCCGAGCTGAGTTGAGTATTGGTTTGTGTGGTGTCTCACTCTTCTCTTTATGATCGTATCAGGGAGCATCAGTATAATGACCCCCATCTGCTTTCCCTTAAGGACACAGTTCAGCACAGTGATGCCAAGGAAGTCAGTATTGGAGATGACGGTGTATTATGGATGCATTGAAGTCTATGTGTACCCAATAAAGATGGCTTGCGTGAGATGATTCTCCAAGAGGCTCACAGTTCACGGTACTCCATTCATCCGGGTGGTGCAAAGATGTATCAGGACTTGAGATAGCACTATTGGTGGAGGCAGATGAAGTAAGACATAGAGGATTATGTAGCTCGCTACCTAAATTGTGAACAGGTGAAGTATGAGCATTAACGACCAGCTAGATTGCTTCAGAAGTTAGAGATTCCAGAATAGAAATGAGGGCGGATCACTATGGAGTTCGTTGTTGGGCTCACAGGGACTGAAAAGAAGTTTGATACAGTTCGGGTGATTGTGGATCGATTGACCAAGTCAGCTCATCTCATTCCTATAGTTACTACATACTCTTCAGAGCAGCTGGCTCAAGTTTATATTTGCGAGATTGTTAAGCATCATGGAGTACCAGTATCTATCATCTCTGACCGGGGCACACAGTTTACATCACGGTTCTGTAGAGCTGTACAACAAGAGTTGGGTACTCGGGTAGAGTTGAGTACAGTATTTCACCCTCAAAACGGACAGACAGTTCGAGTGCAATATTCAGATATTAAAGGACATGCTTCGTGCATGTGTGATGGATTTGGAGGGTATTTGGGATCAGTTCTTTCCACTTGCGGAGTTTGCTTACAACAACAGCTACCAGTTGAGCATTCATATGGCTCCTTATGAGGCCTTGTATGGTAGGCGGTGCCGATCTCCAGTGGGTTGGTTTGAGCCGGGCGAAGCTAGACTATTGGGCACGAACTTTGTTCAAGATTCTTTGGAAAAGGTTAAGTTGATGCAGGATCGACTCCGTACAGCCCAATCTTGACAAAAGAGTTATGCGGATCAAAATGTTCGTGATGTTCCATTAATGGTTGGTGAGTGGGTCTTACTTCGGGTTTCACCTATGAATGGTGTTATTAGGTTTGGAAAGAAGGGCAAGTTGATCCCGAGGTATATCGGACCTTTTGAGATTCTTGAGAGAGTTAAAGGGGTGGCTTACAGACTTGCACTACCACCTAGTCTCTCTGCAGTTCATCCAGTGTTTCATGTTTCCATTCTCTGGAAGTATCATGGCGATCTGTATCATGTGTTAGACTTCAACTCAGTCCAGTTGGACAAGGATCTATCTTATGTCGAGTAATTAGTGGTCATTTTGGATAGACAGGTTAGAAACCTAAGATCAAAGAGCATTGGTTCAGTGAAAGTACATTGGAGGGGTCATCCGGTCGAGGAGGCGACTTGGGGGACCGAGCATGATATTCACAATTGTTATCCTCATATTTTTCCCACTCCAGGTATAATTCTAAACTAGTTCGAGGAGGAACGTTTGTTTAAGAGGGGGATGATTTAACGACCCAGCCAGTCGTTTTAAAAGTCATAGCCATGTTTCCCTACTTACTGCTCATTCTGTACTTTATAACTGTTATGTGACTTGGGGTAATTAGTTCGTGTCCGGTGAGGTTTTTAGAATGAATTGGAACACTTAGTTCCAAAGTTTAAAACTTAAGTTGAAACGGTTAGCTGGATATTGACCTATATGTAAACAACCCCGGAATAAAATTTTGATAATTCCAACAGCTCTGTATGGTGATTGTGGACTTAGGAGCGTGTCCAGAATTTTATTTGTAAGTCCGTAGTTAAATTAGGCTTGAAATGGCTAAAATAGGTATTTAAATTTGGAAGTTTGATTGAGGAGTTGACTTTTTGATATCGGGGTCTGAATCCAGTTCCGAAACTTTTCATAGCTTTGTTATGTCATTTATGACATGTGTGCAAAATTTAAAGTTAATCGGTGGGGATCGAAGCCTCGCGTGCGAAGGGGAAATGGCCGGAGAGGATTTTTGCCTTCGTGTTGGCGAAGGGCAGCTCGCGTCCGCGAAGGACAGGCAAGGCATCGCGTTCGCGAAGGGCAATGTTTTGCAACAATATTTTGTGATTCGCGAACGCGAGGCACAGACCATGTTCGCGAAGATGAAATGTCCGGGATGAGAGTTTAAGTTCATAAAATAGGACTTCATCCGATTTTCCTGTTTGACGAATTGGAGCTCGGGGAGAGGTGATTTTCAGAAGGCTAAAAACTTAAGTTGAAAACGTATACGGGATGTTGACTTATATGTAAACAACCCCGGAATAGAGTTTTGATAATTTCAATACCTCTGTATAGTAATTGTATACTTAGGAGCGTGTCCGAAAAATTATTTGGAAGTTCGTAGTTAAATTAGGCTTGAAATGGCTAGAATAAAGGTTTAGGTTTGGAAGTTTGACCGGGAAGTTATCATTTTGTTATCGGGGTCAAAATCAGATTCTGGATATTTGAATAGTTCTTTTATGTCATTTATGACTTGTGTGCAAAATTTGAGATCAATCGGACTTGAGTTGATAGGTTTCGGCATCGAATGTAGAAGTGGGAATTTCTTAGTTTCATTAAGCTTGAATTGGAGTATGATTTGTGGTTTTAGCGTTGTTTGTTGTGATTTTAATTTTCGAATAAGTTTGTATGATACTTTAGACCTTGTTCGTATATTCGGACGGCGTCCCGAGTGCGATCCAGATCGAATTCGGATCAGTATTTGGACTTAGGCAAATTCTGAAATTTGCAGCTTCTGGTATCATCGCACCTGGACAGAACATATAATTTGGGGGTTGTCCATTTTTACCATTTTGGATTTTTAGAGCTCGGGTGAGGCGATGTTTGAGAGATCTTTCAAGGATTTTAAGAGCTCAGGTGACTTAAATTACGAATGTATGTTGGAAAATTAGTATTTTCATAGGGAATTAATTCCAATAATTTATATTGATTGAATCGAATTAACTGTGACTAGATACGAGGCTTTCGGAGGCCAATTCACGAGGCAAGGCATAATGAAGTAAAGAATTACACAAGTCGAGGTAAGTGACTTGTCTAACCTTGTGTGGAGGAAATTCCCCCTAGGATTGGTATTGATGTGATAATTGTAATGTGTTGAAAGTCGTGTGCACGAGGTGACGAGTGTGTACACGGGCTAAATGTGGAAGATTATGTCCTTAAATTGTGTAGATTATTGATGCATATTAATTAAATTATTTTATCCTGTTATATTCATCATCATTGATCTATTTTATATTTTTAAATTTGCCTGTAATTGGAGATGCACTTTTTCAATTGGAGCAGAGATATTATGAGATTTGGGTTGAGAGGTGTTAGAATTATAAGGTATCTCAATAGGCATCAGTTCATGAGGGTCTTGTGGAAATATGTCATCGAAGTCTGAGATCATTCCTTTGAAAGGGAATACCTGCTCTCTGAATATGACATCCCTACTCACTAGGAATGTCCTGCTCTCCAAATCATACAACCTGTAGCCCTTTTGTGTCACGACCCAAATTCACCTATAGGTTCTGATGGCGCCCAACATCATAGCTAGGCAAACCAACTAATAATTTTAAACATATATTCATTTCTTTAAAAATTATCCGAGTAATCAAACTCATCAAAATCTCAAGAATTAAAAAATATATGAGAAAACAAGATAAATTAGAACCCAAGAAAAATAATTAAATCCACAAATTCTACTAGTGTGTATGCCAAGACTTGGTGTCACAAGTGTATGAGCATCTAGTAGATTATACAAAACTTTAAATACTATCTGAAATAAAATTAGACAGAATAATAATGCAAGAAGAGGCACTGGTAGCTGCAGAACGGCTCAGAGAGGCAGCTCACCACTACGCCTCTGGATAACGTGGATGTGCGATAATAGGTCCTCCACTAGTACTTGGCTCAGGTCCTGCACAAAAAGGGCAGTAAGTGTAGTATGAGTACATAAACAACGTGTACCCAGTAAGTATCAAGCCTAATCTCGAAGTGGTAGAGACGAAATGGCCGACTTTGACACTCATTAAGGGTCAATAATAATAAATAAAATAAAAATAGCAATGTCTAGATCAACATGATTTATAGAATTTACAATGCTTTTCTTTAACCAACTGAAATAATTAAATTCCTTCAAATGCAACAATTCTCAATGTATTAATTAAATTCCTTCAATTTCAATAAATTTCCAATTTATCAATTAGCCTTATTTACAGGAATAGCAATAATTCCTTAAGAAGCAGAGATAATAATTCTTTAAATTCAAAAGATTTTCAATTTATCAATTAGCTTCACAAGCCGCAATAAACTATCAAAGTATCGTATAATTATTATTATTAGGCATGATTTCTGTCGAGGTCGTATGACCCGATCCAGAGTACCGTGTACACAGTCGGGGGACGTGCGGCGTGATCCATAGATTCATCTATCCTGCCGAATATAATTTACACAAGTAACTCATGCTTTGAGTCCTAAACTACCCGGACATTAGTATTAATAGTAGCTACGCACGGACTCACATCACCTCGTGCGTACATAGCCCCCGCAATTAGCAACAATTATTTAATTTAATCACTTATAGGGTAATTTCTCCCTCACAAGATTAGACAAGAGACTTATCTCAACTTGCTCCGATTTAATCCAATAGTAGACCCTTTCCTCGATTATGCAACTATGTTTGTCTCGAATCTAGCCAAAACAATTCAATACAATCACTAAAGTTTATAGGATTAATTTCATAAGAAAATACTACATTTTCAATAAAAATTTCTAAATTATTTAAACATTCGTCTGTGGGGCCCATATCTCAGAATTAGGCGAATGTTACGAAATATGAATGCCCACTCAACCACAAGTCTACCCATACAAAAATCACTAAATTTCGACAACAATTTGGCCTTTAAATCCTCAAATCTATCCAAGAGAGTTTTCAAACTTTTCCAACTTAATTCACCAATTAAATGGTAAAAATAGTGACAGATTCGGGTAATTTAACCAATATTGAGTTAAAAACACTTACCCCACTGTTTTCTCCCAAAAATCGCCTAAATTTGAGCTCCAAATCGTTAAAAATAGATTTTCAGAACTTAAACTCTCTTCCCAGTGATTTCTTCTATGTAATCGCGAACTTCCTCACGCGATCGCCAAGAACAATTTCAACACTACCAAAAATTAACTCTACGTGATCGCATAAAGTCCCACGCGATCGCGAAGCACTAACTCTGCAAAACCTACGCGATCGTGAAGCATTAAGCGTGTGGCCCAGCTCCCCAGTTGCCCCTACGCGATCGCAAACAACGCCTCGCGATGCACAGACTTGCCCAACCCACGCGATCGCGGACTTGTCCACTCGATCACATAGAACAAATTTCCTGCTGCCCAAATTACTCTACGCGATCGCAGACCAACTTATGCGATCGCGTATAAGGAAATCAAAGGAAAATTCCAGCAGCTATCAGTAGTCTCCCAATGGCCAAAAGTGATCCGTTAGCGGTCCGAAACTCACCATATCCCCTCGGGACATCAACCAATTATACCAACAAGTCCCAAAATATTATACAAACTTAGTCGAACCCTTAAATCACACCAAACAATGCTAAAACTACGAATCATCCTCCAATTCAAGCTTAATGAAACTTAAAATTTCCAACTTATACATTCAGTATCGAAACCTATCAAATCAAGTCCGATTGACCTCAAATTCTGCACACAAGTCATAAATGAAATGACGGATCTATAATAATTTTCGGAACTGGATTCCGACCCCGATATCAAAAAGTTAACTCCCCGGTCAAACTTCCAAACTTAAATTTTTTTTTTAGCCATTTCAAGCCTAATTTAACTACGGACTTCCAAATAAAATTCTGAACACATTCCTAAGTCCAAATTCACCATACAGAGCTGTTGAAATCATCAAAATTCTATTCCGAGGTCGTTTTCTCAAAATGTTGACCGAAGTCAAACTTAGCCTTCTAAAGCCAACTTAAGGAACCAAGTATTCCGATTTCAACTCGAACACTTCCAAATCCCGAACCAACCATCCCCGCAAGTCATAAATCATTAAAGGTATATACGGGGATTTTTATTTTACAAAACAGGGTTCTAAAAGTTAAAATGACTTGTTGGGTCATTACATTTTGAGTCTGTGAATATCATATCACTATAATTCTCCTAGCTCTTGGAGCAAACTTGTCTCCCTTTGGTAGAGTGCTTGCAAAACACAAGCAACCAAACACCTTCAGATGCTCAATTTTATCTAGTTTCTTATAAAGAACCTCATAGGGTGATTTCCCCAATAGAATAGATATTGGCCACTTTTTTTATCTAGTAAACTATTGTTTTTACACAATCTCCCCAAAATTTGTTTGGCAAGGAGCTTTGAAACTTCAAGGCCCTAGCCACCTCCAGTATATGCCTGTATTTTCTTTCCACCACCCCATTTTGTTGGGGCGTGTATGGACAATTACTTTGATGTACAATTCCTAATGAAGTCGACAACTCATTACATTTTGAATTGAAGAACCGAGTTCCATTATCTAATCTCAATATTTTTACATTCAAACCAAATTGATTCAGCACTTCACATTTGGACTATAACAAACATAACCAAGTATATCTGTTTAAATCATCCACAAGAGTTATAAAGTAGTGTTTTATCTTCATATGTTGGTATCTTGTGAGGACCCCCAAACATCTACATGGACAAGTTGAAAATTTTGATCTGTTTTACTAGTACTAAGTTGGAAAGGTAGTCTATTATGCTTTGACAAAGGACATATTTCACATCTATGTTGTAACTTGGTATCCAAACTTATTATTTAATAGAGGAATATGCTGCATTGCAACAATTGAGGGATGACCTAATCTTATGTGCCAAAGTGCTGAATCTTCCTGCATTTGCACAACACTTCCTACTATCACTAGGAAACCCTTATTGAGCTCCTTCTTCAACAGATATAAACCATTGTGTTCTTTACAAATCCTCAGTATCTTCCCATTGTAAAGACCCTGAAATACACAGAAATAAGGAAAGAATGCAGCACAACATGACAACCCCTTAATCAGTTTAGAGACTGACATTAAATTGAATTTAATGTCAGGAACATGCAGTACATCCCTTAGTGTCAAATCCTCTAATATCTTCACATTTCTTGTATGTGCTACATGACATTTACCTCTTGTAGGCACACCATTGTTATTTTGATTTTCAATATTTTGTACATTATCTAATACTATTTTATAGGGTGTAACATGGTGTGAGGCACCTGTATCTATTATCCAATAATAGTTAAATGCATTGGACAACAATGAAGTTATACCTGCCATAAGGGTATGACAGTTACGTGGATCAAGATATGGTTTGTTCAAGAGTCCCAGCAGATGTTTGTATTGATCCTCTGTGAAGTAATGCCCCTATGCTTGAGTATTAGTATTAGAACTCCCTCTTTCTCTAGCTAACACATTAGCATTACTCTTCACACCAAAATTCTGAGGTTTTTTCTTGTTTTTATAGTCTGGCGGATAGCCTATAATCTTGTAACAATTCTCCTTTAAGTGACCTTTATAACCACAATAATCACATATGAGACTTGGTTTCCTTGCTGCCTTGAATTGACTACACTAAGTGTTCGTTGACTCTCTTCCTGAACTGCTAATGCATATGCTTGATTTACAATCAACACAGGTGTTATAAGTAAGATCTCACTTCTCACATGACTATAGATTTCATTTAAACCAACAAGGAATTGCAACAAGCGCAAGCTTTTAAACTGATCTAGAAAAGGCATGGTTTTCTCATAATCACATCCTGCTTCTGGCATCATTAAATCCATCTCATCCCACAAATCCTTCATCTTAGTATAATATGATGTTATAGAGTCAGTACCTTGCCTCAGTGTTTCAATTGTCGTCCATAAGTGATAAAATCTTGTAAGGTTTGATTTGTTAAAACGTTCCTTAAATCCATTCCATACCTTCCTCGCATCTGATGCATAGATGATGCTTGGCTACAATTCAGTAGACACAGTGCGACCTATCCACTAAAGCACCACAGTATTACATCATTGACATTGATGCCCCAATACGAAAGAGCATTTTAAATAAGTTCCATCTATGAAACCTAGCTTGTTTTTCACTAACAAATTCATTCTCATCGATCTGCTCCATAAGGCATAGTTTTCTGGTCGTGATCAACGTTATTCCAGGAGTATCAGTTTGTTGTAGAAACAGTGGGTGATTGTGATCGATTTGTAAATTTTCAGTTTCTGCCATGACTGACCACCTTAAGCTTCGAAAAATAGCCGCCATCTGGAATTTTGAAATCTTCAATCCAATCTCAAATCGCCTGCTCTGATCCATGATAGAATTTGTGTACAAATCTAGCGAGAAAGACAATTGCATGTGATCGAGAAGGAAGTGTCTAACTGCTCTGTTTCAATGCTTTCATTATGTGTCTAACTGCTCTGTTAATATAGAGTGAGTTAGTTATATACAACTCAGCTCAAACGAGTCATGTGTGTAGAGTAGGTAAAAGGACTAAAATACCCCTAACGAACTAACATAACTACCACAACTAATACGACCCTACTCTAATAGGGAAGTTTCCATGGACCTGGAGGCAACCTTATGTTTTCTAAATCTGTTTCTACTTCATTGTGTAACTAGAATAACGAGGGACGATAAAAAGAGAAGCATTGAAACTAAGTAATTGGAAAGAGATGATGAGTGAAAAATCTCCATTGAATAGTAAGGAAAGAAATGTAAGCTTATGATGTACGAATATTGCTTAAATTAACTTTAGTTGCTTGTATAATGGTTCAATACTCAAATGTTCACCTAATTAAAAAAGTCACAACCTTCTTGATTCTTGACATTAATACCATGCAAAATTTACTATGTAGTGCTATGTGGTCAAGGAACCACATGGTTATCTACTTTAAGTTGAGTTTTAATTAATAATCTACCATATGAAATCATTTTTACATGTTTGTAACAGTTAATTCACCTAATTTATAGAGTACAAGTTTTATGCACTATCGGTTTAAAATAAATTTACACCATCAAATCATTTAAAGGGAAATTGAGAGTAGTCTCTATACAAATATTAAATGGAAATCAGTCTTCTATAAAAAGTCAAAATACACTAATAGTGTAAAACAATCTTTGTTTGTGCATATAACTTAGATTTTTATTTTAAAGATTATAAATCACACTTTTTGTGGAGGGTTACCTGTGGATATATTTTGGTAACCCAATAGTGAAAACATTTATAAAGCTATCTCCAATTATAATATTGAAGACTTTTTATGGAGGATTTTCAACAACTTATTTATCTACGTTTAAGTTCTATACACACAAATGCCATGTTATTCTTTCTCTTGCTATTTCTTTCGGCTAATCTTTTCACTCAGAATTTGATGTGGGCAACTAGAAATGTAGGTTGTGGCGACCACTTCTTTACTTCTCTCTTTCAATGAATTTTCTACCGTTTAGTCATTGAAAAATAGATGGATTATAGATAGTTTTTGGTACTTCTTTTTGACAGGTTTTATGTAATGACCCGGCCGGTTATTTTGAGAGTTGTAATTTCGTTTTCCCATTTGTTATTCATTACCTGCTTAATTATTGTTATATGACTTATCGGGGTAGTTGATTCAGGTACGGGGATGTTTCGGAGTGAATTTAGACACTTAGTCTCAAAGTAGGAAGCTTAAGTTGAAAAGTTGACCGGATGTTGACTAATGTGTAAATGACTCCGGAATGGGGTTTTGATAGCTCAGTTAGCTCCGTTGGGTGATTTGGGACTTAGGAGTGTGTCTGTATTGTGATTTAGAGGTCCGTAGTGAAATTAGACTTGAAATGGAAAAAGTTGAAAATTTAAAAGTTTGACCAAGAGTGGAATTTGTGGTTACCGGGCTAGGATTGGGGTTTCAGGGATTGGAGTAGGTGCGTGGTGTCATTTATAAATTGTGTGAAAATTTTGAGGTCAATCGGACGTGATTTGATAGGTTTCAGCGTCGTTTGTAGAAGTTAAAATTCCTTAGTTTCAATAGGCTTGAATTGGGGTGTGATTCATATTTTTGATGTTGTTTGATGGGATTTGAGGGCTCGACTAAGATCGTATCATATTTTAGGACCTGTTGGTAATATTAGTTGAGGTCCCAGGGGCCTCGGTTGGAGTTCGGATGGTTAACGGATCGAATTTGGAATTGGAAAGATTGTTGAATCTGGGAGTCTTCTGCTGTAATCGCACCTGCAGAGCTTTGATCGCAGGTGCGAGCAAAGGAGCGCATGTGTGGCCATAGAAGTACTTTGCAGTGGTCTTAGGAGCGGAATACGTTCCGCAGATGTGGATGCGCATGTGAGCGAGGCTTACCACAGAAGCATAGTTGGTTAGGCAGTAGGTGCGCTGCAGATGCAAAGAAGGCTCACAGATGCGGTCCCGCAGGTGCGAGGCTTGGACTGCAGGTGCGATGGATCACCAGTTATGTGGGTTCCGCAGGAGCGTGATTTTTCCACAAAAGCATATGCGCAGGTGCGAGCCCAGGCTCCACAGGTGCGAAAATGCCTAGGCAATAATTAAATTTTAGGGTTTTCGAGATTTTCTTCATTTTAAACATTTCAAGTACGTGATTTTGAAGGGATTCTTGAGGTAAGTCACTTGTGGTTTAACTTAATCAATAATTATGTTTCCCCATTGATATTTCCACTTAGATGGTGTGTTTTGAGGCGTAATTTTGGGAGTTGGTCCTAGGGATTTGGAGAGTCTTAATTGGGGATTTGGGGGTCGATTCAGTATTGGCTTTTGTTAAATTTTGAACGGTTGGACTCGTGGTTGAATAAGCTTCCAAATTTTTTGACCTTTGTTGGATTCTGAGACGCGTGCTCGGGGGCCGACTTTTGAGTGGACTTTTTGACTTTTAATTAAAAACTTAGTAATTTCATATGGAGTTGATTCTTTTAGCTCGTGTTGATTGTATCGAACTATTTGTGACTAAATTTGAGGCATTAGGATGCCATTTTGCAAGGCAAGGGCTTATTGGAGTAGGGTTTCGCACAATTTGAAGTAAGTAACACTTCTAAACTTGGTTTTGAGGGTATGGTACCCCAAATTTCGTTATTATGTGAATTGTGTGAGGTGACGCATGTGCTAGGTACGGGCATGTAGGCATGCTCCTTATGAATTGTGATTTAGTCGATTCCATGGAACTACGTAGCTACGTTATCTAAACATTTTTACTGTACTCTATGTGTTAGAGAACTTGAGCTATAATTCATGCTAGAATTTATGTTTAGGCTACATGTTGGTACTATTGGGACCCTCAGTGGTCGTTCTTTACTGTTGAGTTATTTGCTTAATTGCAGTTATGTACTAAGTCGCATTCATCATTTTATATCATATCCCAGGCTCTGTTATCGTATATTGTCACTTCTAGTATCATTGATTAGGGTTGCATGGCATGAGTGTTGTGAGCCCGAGAGACTGGAGATATTGATGACTGAGTGAGGTCAAGGGCCTGTTATGAGTAATATTTATGGGATTGGACTACACGCCGCAGCAGGCTATATTGATTCATGCCAGGATTTGGCTTATTATAGCGCTTGGCCTGGATTGTCAACTCCATAGTCTGCACACCCACAGTATGCGCAATACTAGTCGTTATGACATTTGGGCTAGATCTTCCTTGTTTAGTTGCATTTTGGGTTGGATATGTGCCGTTTTGCTTGCATTTAGGATGGATCTGCCCTTTTATGTGTTACGTATTGTTGTAGAATCTGAAAGCATGTCTAGTTTCTTGTTGAAAGCATGTCTAAATTATTGTACCTTCATTTTTAGATTATGAATTTCTGAGATATCCCTGTCATATTTTCTATAACTTCCCGCATTGTACTCACGCTACACCCTGCACCTCATGTCCAGATCCAGGTATTTCCGGTTACGGCGGTTGTTGATTCGCAGAGGCCAGACCTTCAGAGATCATCGGGGTAGTTGCTTGGCGTTTGCAGTCCTTGACTCTCCTCCTTTGACTTTCAGTTTATTTATTCATTTTTACTTCTCATTTCGTAGATGCTCATGTAGTCAGTGACACCCAGGTTTTGGAAAGAATTTATGTATTGAGTTATAATTTTCTTATCATGTCTTTTCAGAGATTTTCCTTTACTTAAACTGTTTTAGTATCTTTCAAAGATTTAAAGTGGTGGAAATGTCTGAATAGTTGGCTTGCCTAGTACCACGATAGGCGCCATCACGACGGGTTGGTTTGGGTCATAAAAAGTTGGTATCAGAGCCTAGGTTACATAAGTCTCACGAATCATGAGCAAGTTTAGTAGAGTCTTGCGGATCGGTACAGAGACGTCTGTACTTATCTTCGAGAGGTTGTCGAACCCTTAGGAAATTTCACATTCTTGTATTTTTGTCTGGCAGATTTGTTGATTCCGGAAACTAAACATCTGTTATTCTATTTTATTACATATGGTGAGGACACGTGCTACTGGACAGGACGGCCAACCACCAGTACCACCAGCTAGGGCCACGAGAGGTCTAGGTCATGGTAGGGGGAGCGATAGGGAAGACGTGTAGCTCATACAAAAGTTAGGGTAGCACCTACATATCCACCAGTTGCTCCACCTTAGGAGCAGATTCTAGATGTGGATGAGGCAGTGGGGCTATCTGAGGAACCAGTTGTTCCCCTTGTGATTCCAGGCCTTCATGGCTTAGTTTTTGACGGTGTGCACTAGCCTTGCTCAAGAAGTTTCTATTCAGACTATGCCAACGACTTCTCCGGACAGGGGAGGTAATCAGACTCTCACTGCCCGTACTCCAGAGTAGGTGATGCAGGGACTTCAGAAGACAAGGTTGTTGTAGCTGATCAGGCCCAGGTGGGTCCCGTTATGGCTGATGATGAGTAGAGAAGACTAGAGAGATTTGGGAGACTCCATCTTCCATCATTCAGTGGGGCTGAGTTTGAGGATGCCCATGACTTCTTGGATAGGTTCCAGCAAATTCTTCGCACGACGTTTATTATGGAGACCAGTAGGGTCTCATTCACTACTTTTCAGTTTACTGGGGTTTCCTTCAGATGATGGGAGGCCTTTGAGAGGAGCAGGTCAGTCGGTGCTACACCACTATCATGGCATGACTTCTCTGTTCTCTTCTTGGAGAAGTTTGTGCCACTGACACATAGGGAGGAGCTGCTCAGGCAGTTCGAGCAACTATGTCTGGATGGCCTGTCCGTTACCCAGTATGAGATGAGATTTTCAGAGTTGGCTTGTCACCTAGTTTGGTTGGTTCCCACAGAGAGGGAGAGGACTAGGAGGTTCGTTGATGGACTCACCTATCAGTTGCATTTTTTTATAACTCGGGAGAGTGTATCTGGTGCTCGGTTCGACGAGGTGGTTGATATTGCTCGTCCATTAGAGATGGTCCATAGTCAGGAGCGTGAGGAGAGGGAGGCAAATAGGCCTCGTGGATCGGGTGGTTTCAGCGGTGTTTCTTTTGGGGGTCAGTTCTACCACGGTAGGGGTCGTCCTTATAGGCCCGCTCAGATGGCTCGTCCAGTTCATCGTGGTGAATCATCCATCTAGGGTTCATACAGTGCTAGACTGGGCCGGTCATTCCTCAGTGACCTCCCAGCTCAGAGTTCATCCCGTACACCTTCCGTTCAGGGTTCTTCTGCACCAGGTTCTTCTGGTAGTTATTCTAGTCCTCGGGGTCAGCCTCAGTATTTGCCACCATTTTCCGAGAGGGGATGTGTTTGAGTGTGGAGAGTTGGGTCATATGAAGAGGTTTTGTCCCCGTCTTAAGGGAGGTCCAGTTCAGTAGAGGAGTCAGGCCACGACTTCAGCACCAGTTACTTCACCACCCGTCCAACTAGCTCGGGTGGGGCTCAGGCAGCTAGGGGTCGCCCAAGATAGGGAGGCTAGTCAGGTTGCGGTCAGGCCCGATTCTATGCTATTCCTACCAGGTCAGATGTCAATGCTTCAAATGCAGTGATCACATGTATTGTCTAAGTGTGCCACAGAGATCATTCCACGTTATTTGACCCTGGTTCTACCTATTCCTATGTGTCTCCCTATTTTACTCATTATTTGGATATGTCCCGTGAGTCCTTAGTTTCACCTGTTCATGTATCTACGCTGGTGGGCGATACTATTGTTGTGTGCCCTATATATCGGTCGTGTGTAGTGACTATTGGGGGATTGGAGAATAGAGTTGATCTCTTATTGCTTAGTATGGTTGATTTCGATGTGATCTTGGATATTGACTATTTGTCTCCATGTCATGCTATTCTGGATTGTCACGCTAAGACTGTGACGTTGGAGATGCCGGTTGTGCCAAGGATCGAGTGGAGAGGTTCTCTAGATTATGTTTCCAGCATAGTGATTTCTTATTTGAAGGCCCAACAGATGGTTGGGAAGGGATGTCTGTCATATTTGGCCTTTGTCAGGGATGTTGGTGCTGATACTCCAACTATTGACTCTGTTCCAGTGGTGTAAGATTTTTGGATGTGTTTCCTGTAGACTTGTCGGGCATGCCGCCCGACAGGTATATTGACTTTGGTATTGATATGGTGCCGGGCACTCAGCCCATTTCTATTCCTCCGTATCATATGGCACCAGTTGAGTTGTAGGAATTGAAAGAACAACTTTAGGAAATTCTTGATAAGGGGTTTATTAGGACTAGTGTGTCGCCTTGTGTTTCATCGGTTCTGTTTGTGAAGAAGAAGGATGGTACTATGCGGATGTGCATCGACTATAGGCAGTTGAACAAAGTTACAATCAAGAACAAGTATCCTTTGTTGCGCATTAATGATCTATTTGACCAGCTTCAAGGAGCGAGGGTGTTCTCTAACATTGATTTGAGGTATGGCTACCACCAGTTGAAGATTCGGGACTCGAATATTCTAGAGACAGCGTTTAGGACCCGTTATGGTCATTATGAGTTCTTTGTGATGTCCTTTGGGCTGACCAACGCCCCAGCAGCGTTCATGCATCTGATGAATAGTATATTTCAACCTTATCTCGACTCTTTTTCATATTATTCATTGATGATATCTTGGTGTACTCTCGTAGCTAGGAGGAGCATGCCCAACATTTGAGGATTGTACTACAGCAGCTGAGGGAGGAGAAGTTTTATGCTAAGTTCTCCAAGTGTTAGTTTTGGCTTAGTTCAGTGGCGTGCTTGGGAACGTAGTGTTCAGTGAGGGGATTAAGGTGGATCCGAAGAAGATAGAGACAGTTCAGAGTTGGCCTAGACAATCCTCAGCTATGGAGATTCAGAGCTTTCTCGACTTGGCCAGTTATTATTGTCGCTTCGTGGAGGGTTTGTCGTCTATTGCATTGCCTTTGACAAAATTGACCCAGAAGGTGCTATATTCAAGTGGTCGGAGGAGTGTGAAAAGAGCTTTCAAAAGCTCAAGACTGCCTTGACCACATCTCCAGTTCTAGTTTTGCCTTCAGCTTCAGGCTCTTATACAATCTATTGTGGTGCTTCTCGGATTGGTATTGGGGTGTCTTAATTCAGGAGAGTAGAGTAATTGCTTATGCTACACGTTAGTTGAAGTCTCATGAGAAGAACTACCTCATTCACGATTTTGAGTTGGTTTCCATCGTTCATGCATTGAAGATTTGGAGGCATTATCTCTACGGTGTGCCTTGTGAGGTATTTGCGGATCATCAGAGTCTCTAACACTTGTTCACACAAAAGGATCTAAATTTTAGGCAGCGGAGATTGTTGGAGCTGCGAAAGGAATATGATTTCACCATTATGTATCATCTCGAGAAGGCCAATGGGGTGGCCGATGCCTTGAGTAGAAAGGCGGTGAGTTATCACGACCCAAAATATCACTAGTCGTGATGGAACCTAACTCGACCCGCTAGGTAAGCCAACTAACAGTCAATACAATCCAAATGAAATTATAGGAAAATAATGAAGAATTATCTGAAATTTTACAAATTAACCCAAGAACTGGTAGTACGAATCATGAGCTTCTAAGACTTAGAATTAACAAAGTTGATACAAATAATTACACGATCTATTTGAAAGTTACATAAACAGATTAACAAAATCTAAATCTACCAAGGACAAGTAGCAGTTATATCCGTAATGCACGAACATTGTCAGTGTCAGCTCCCTCCATCACCAGCAACTCCACTCCAAAAATCTGCACCCAAGATGCAGAAGTGTAGTATGAGTATAACCCACCACATGTACCCAGTAAGTATTTTGTCTAACCTCGTTGAAGTAGTGATGAGGATTTTTAGTAAAAAGATGCTCACCAACAAAAATATGTACCAAAATCTAGCAATAGAACTATACTACAGTATAAACCAATATCTCAACCAATCTTTTCTTTAGAGCAAAACCAATAAACCACAATAGTCACCCCATAACTTTCATAACGTGAGGCATATACTCTGATATCAAGTCAATTTCATGGCAACACCCTTCATGCATTAATCTCATCCTCACCAAATATGCATACAACAGTACCAACCGGATGGCAGAAATGTCGATAACATAAATGACAAAGTAGGAAATACGCAAGTAGCAATAATGAACGAGAATGTACATAAGGGCATCAGTAGCAGACTAGGTGGAAAAACATATAGGTGATGACAACATGACATGGCTCAGCATTACCCTTCATGCTTTTACTCTCAATAATATGGCACAGCATCACCCTTCGTGCTTTTACTCTCAATAATATGGCACGGCATCACCCTTCGTGCTTTTACACTCAATAATATGGCATGGAATCACCCTTCGTACTTTTACTCTAAAAAATATGGCACGGCATCGCCCGTCGTGATTTTACTCTCAATAATATGGCACGGCATCACCCTTCGTGCTTTTACACTCAATAATATGGCATGGAATCACCCTTCGTACTTTTACTCTAAAAAATATGGCACGGCATCGCCCGTCGTGATTTTACTCTCAATAATATGGCACGGCATCACCCTTCGTGCTTTACACTCTTCCTTACCAAGCATATGTATATCAATGACAAACAAGGCAGGAAGCATAAATAACGTCAAGGAGAGTGTTTAAATGAATATTACAAATGAATCCCAATCACAACTTTCCAAGCCAACAATAGTTCAATAAACCCGCAAGAACCTTATTATTTAAGTATTCCAACAAATCTCACAAATGATCTACAACACAAGTATAGAATCTAGTATCTCTAGAATATCGGTCGTAGCAATGTATTAGTGATTATGCATATTGATGACCAAAATAAACACACCAATGTATTCTCGGAATTCCGTCAAATTCGACCAAGTTGTAGTAAGCTAAGTCTTAGTTCTAACATTTAATACTATTTTCTTAGTATCTAGGAAGCAAGTAAGGCATGAGGCAAGAGGGTCACATGACTCTACGAGACACAATTTATAACATAATTTACCCACGAGCATGGTCAACCCTGGCACATGCATATATACTCATCACCTCATATATGTATCACCCCCGCATATAGTAAATAATGCCAAATAAGGGGGAAATATTCCCTCAACAAAGTTATGCAAGACACTTACCTCGCTCCAAAGGTCCACTCAAAGTTCAATCACTCTTTGCCTTTCAAACGAGCCTCCGAACCAATAGAATATAGCAAATTACCAACCAAACGATTCAAATTAAGCCTTAGGAACTACCCATGATTGCAAAGGATTCAATTTAGGTCATTATTGAAAAAGTCAACAAAAGTCAATTCTCGGACCTAGTTGGTCCAAACCCGGAATTTCGACCAAAACCCTATTACCTATTCACCCCCGAGTTCGGTTATGTGATTTGTTTTGGAACCAGACCTCAATTTGATGTCTAAATCCTTATTTTATAAAAATACCTATTTCTACTCAAACCCCCAATTTCCACAATGAAAATACTAGATTTTAGGTTGAAATCTTACGAAAAAGTAGTGAAAGATTGAAAGGAAACAGGTTAGAATCACTTACCAATGATTTGGCGAAGAAAGAGTCTAGGAAATATTGCCTCTAAGGTTTTAGGTTTCGAAAATTTGAAGAATGAAATAAAAATCCCGTCTAAGTCATGTTTGATTAGTTGAAGATGTCGCATTTGCGACCTGGGGTTCGCTAATGTGAGCCCCGCAAATGCGAAGAATTCATCGCAAATGCGAGAACCATCACACCTCTACTTTCTTTGCAAATGCAAACTCTGGTTGGATCGCAAATGCAACTCAATGATCGCAAATGCAAAGAATCCCCCTCCCAGCTCCCATCGCAAATACGAAACATTGTTCACAATTGCGAGCATGACAGAAGGTGGAAAGGTTCTCAAATGCGAACACTGATCTCGCAAATGCGAGATCAGAGGCCAGTTCCCAGAAAATGCAGACACCTGCAAATGTTCTAAGTCCAATTCACTTCGTAGCATATCCGAAACTCATGCGTTCGTCCTCGAACGTGCCAAGAGTTATTCCAAAGCTATCAAACCACGGTGTAACCTTACTATGTATATACCCGAGGGTGATCCCACGTCACCCTGCTCCATATAAGCCTGCCAACGCAACATGACTAGAGATCTTACTTCGACATTGGTCCTTAAACCTTAGAACCCAACCTCTAACATCTTGAATTCATTACGAGACCCGAATCTCACATCTATACACTGTATTAGCCTGAAAAAGCTGCATTAGGTCATAATCACGATCCCAAGATGTAATCTCATGGTACACCCCATCACTCAGACACTCACAGTAGGAGCTGCTGAGCACCATTAATTCCCAAAAACAAATCCGGTTCATATCAATTGGAGTCGCGTTCATAACCTTCATACCCTGTCGATGATGAAAGAAATATGCATAACCTCTTAACCACTCATCTGTTCAATAATCCAAGAAACTCACTTGTCCGACCAGGGCCATTGACCAAATCCTCAGCAGTATTTAGTATCATGCTTCCAAACCTTCCTTATCCCAATACAATAGTGTCATTCTCATGTCTAGAAACCTTATCTCAACTGATACAAGCAGCCCTACTGACAAGTATCAACAATAATCAAATGGAGACCCATACAACACGGTCCCGAACACTAACAAGTAATCATTCATACATGACAAATAACAGTAAGAGAGCTAAATTAAAAGACTACTAAACAAGATAAGCAGGTAGGAAAATTTTAGCATTTTCCTATTAACTATTTTCAACAAGGTGAAAGCAATACTACACGAAGTAAGCATCAGGAGTCATATTTCATCACAGTATCATTGCGACGTACAGCCCGATCCCATCATATCAATCCACATAGAGTACCTATCTAGCCATAATACTCGGGCTCACTAATCACATGTGCGTCAATATCAAACACAATAGAGTGCACAAAATATAATTGTGGAAAAAATTATTAGGAACACACAATACTGAGAAGGACATGCACAACTATGGTGCAATAAGAAAATCAACATCACGAAGGCCATCTCGCCCATAGCGCCATGAGGCCTAAACTAAATTATAATATGTGTACGAAGAACCATGTAATCCTCACAACCTCTCATAGCATAAGAGAGGAACACATAACATAGACCAAGGCGCGAATAGCATTTATTCCGCGCTACGATATACCTGTGGTAACAGCTGCGTAGGAGCAATCAAATCCGATCTGATACATAATACACATCATGATTGGGCCTACCAATGGGCCCCCAAATCAACTCCGGTCATCCCCGAACAGACAAATAGCCCTCCAAAAGTCTACAAGGACATAACCATAACACACACTATCATATGGCTAGTTTTGGACATATTTCACAGTCCATAACCATGAAACAATCTGCTTCTGAGAACTCCCAGTCTCCAAATCGATAGAACACACGAATCACCCTACTTGATCCCAACTTCACCGCCCAAATGTCTAACACATCTCTCGTATACGATCATCCCATGAGGAATACTTCTATAATTTTTTCGAACAAAATCTAAATCTCAGCAGTCGACTAACTAGGCGAGCACTGCAATATCAATGATGCATCCGTAAGTTAAAATAGAATGCGCCCACTGAAATGCACACCCTTTGTTACATCTCGTACTTTTCTACAGAGGATTTGTGACCATAAGACTCTATAAGTTTAACAACATTGATACCGTTAGATATTATGTTAGTGTGGTATTTTCTTTCAAGTGGAGTATTTTAGTAAAAGTTTTATAAGTATAATTTTGGATAGTTACCATTATTACTATTTTTGAATATGGTAAATTATACACATAATATGAGAAAGTTTATAAATGATATTTTCTTTATTGTAAAAATAGAAGTTATTTTCTGACAAAAGAAGGTTATGTTTTTACCATTTTAAGAATTAAGCGTACATAAATTTGTACTCTTTATATGAGATTAGAAAAATTAGAAGTTGAGAAAATATATGTATTTTTACATGGATGTTTTAATGAAATAATAGTGTTTATGTATTGATTTTATATGGTACCATAAATTATTAAGATTTTAATATTTTAATAGTAGTATTTTATGTAAGTCGAGATAATTCTTAATTATGCAGATAATTGGGTAATTAATAATTTTTAGTGGGAGATTAATTAAAATCTTTGGATAATTGAAGGACCCCACGTGGCAACAAGCCACCCCAAGCTTTATGACTCTTAAAACTTATGGATAATGTGGCAAAGATTAAGGATTCAAGGTTATGTGGTTAAGCCATGTGAGATTCTCAAACTTAAGAAGCTTTAAAATTTGGTGCCGCACCAAATTTTACACAAAAACTTATCCAAAATCTTGAAAGTTATATTACACCATATCAAAGGTGTATAATATAGTAAGGCAGTATATTATAATATATCACTCTTTCTATTAGAAAGTTACGTGAGTATATCTTGAAAGAACACATAACATTTTTCTACTACAATACCAAATAAACATTATGGAGCACTTGGTAGGTTTTTGGTTTAGGTTACTGTTGTGAGTGAATTTGGTTGTGCCCTTTGATTTTCTTTGTTAATACTTCACGCACGCCTCTCGGATGTAAAGAGAAGTGCATATATCAAACTTTAAGAAAGAATATTCAACAATTCAAACTAGCTTTCTTAAGCAACGTAAACTTTTGCAGTTCTAAAGGAGTACGGTGTAATCTTTATCAAGAGAATCGACTCAGGTATGTTAAGGCTAATCCTTCTTTTCTTTTGGCATGATTCAAAAAACGATACGTAAACCTAATGATATTCCATAAGTGGTTTTACTCTTAGCAGTTAAGGATGTCTATGTTATTCATTCACGTAAAGTGATATTCAAGCATGTCTAAATATGTATCTAGTTCCCTATTGAGGTATTTGATAAAGATGTTAATGTTTATAATATAGTGATACATGTACATGCATCTTCATGCATTTACCACCATGCTTTGGCCGGTCGGGCAGTTACCATCGGTTGGGCAGTTATGTATCATTATTTATCACCGGTTGGGCAGTCATGCATATTCATTTACCACCAAGCTACGGCCGGTTAGGACGTTATACATTTATCACTGAGCAACGGTCGGTCGGGCAGTCATGCATTTACCACCGAGCTATGGCCGGTCGGGCAGTTACCACTGATCAGTTGGGAAGAAATGCATCATACGATATGGATAGTAGAAATAGTCTCGAAGAGAAGCTTTATATATATATATAAGTATAACAAGTAAGCATTTACAGAGATTCAGGTTAATTCTTATATCTCTTAAATTAAAGTTGACTTACCGTTATGTTTCAGTTCTGCCTTACATACTCAATACATTATTCGTACTGACGTCCTTTTGTTGGGGATGCTGCATTCATGCCTGCAGATGTAGATAATCAGTTTGACCGGCCCTCATAATAGACGAGATTAATATTCAGCGAAGGATCGGTAAGACTCCACTTCATTCGGAGTGTAGCCGAGTCTATGAGTCATCGTGTCAGAAGTTTGCTACAGACTAATGGGTAGGCCGGTACCATGTCCTATTTGATGTCATATAACCTTAGAGGCTTTGTAGACAGAGGTTCATTTTGTACAATATGTCAGAGGCCTTGAAGGCCCATATGTATTCATGTTTTAAGAAAGATGGTTCATTGATACAGTGTTTGCCCACTTATAGTTATGCATTACAAGTTGTGGCCATATTGGCTCATGATAATTACAAAAACATGAGTTACAGAGTGGTTCTCTTAGGCCAGTACGGCTTCGAGTACCAGCCACGCCTCCCTAGGTTTGGGGTGTGACACCCTTCTCCGACAATACCAAGTAGTAATTTCATCCATCTAGACATCTAAAATCGTTCGTGTTGTCTAAGAATTCATTACCTTCCCTTCAAAACTAAACCGTGACCTTGCACATGCAAAACTCAATCCTGATCAGTCAGCAACCTTCTATTTGATCTCATCGAGGAGGAAATCCCAATACGCAACATATTCCTCACACTGGTAGGAAATATTCACCTCGAACCGTGATAAAAATAATCGAGAACCCCCTTGGAATCCGTTTGCACATAACCAAGCTATCAGAACCGAATCCCTCCAACTCAACCAAGCCACACAGTTGCCCAAAACCCATGAGCATTGCCACGAAACATCTGTGGAGACTCACCACATCATAAGTACCCAAAGAACCGATCATTTCATTACCGTGTTGATCCAATTTACTATTAAACCGCCTTGTTTCCTTTGAGTTCCTTCCAAATTAGCCTCAAGTTGATACCCCTCCTTGCGCAAACGCCATTATCTTTACCCCAAATCTCGCCATAAGAGATTCTAGCATAAAAACAACACCACCCTAAAGCCCATAATCCATTGCATTCCCTTTTAGCACCCCAAAGTACCACAACCGAGACACCCACTCTGAAGAGACCTTCTGTGAATCTAAAGTCGTTTCCTCCACCACTTAGTCTTCCTGATACTTAAATGCATAATCCACAATGATATAGAAATACCGCGAGTTTCGACACCATCTAATGTAAATCTTAAACTCTAGTCACAACTACTATGCCACCACTTTATCTTCCTGAGTCTGAACTCATCAATAAGGCATGAGAATCAAATTTGTTCCACAATTAAACAACATGGAAAACCTTCCAACACACTCATAACTCGGGACTACATGTCACATCTAGATAGAAATCAAGCACCCATCAGTCCTTTTTACACCTCAAGCAGACTATTCTCTTCAAATTCAAGTCATTCGAACATAGCCCGCAGTCATATCCTACTCATTATTTAGTCATCCAACCACTCGCCGACCACAAGTTCCACTCATAGGAACACTACTGAACGTATAAGTACAAAAGCACATGCACACACAACCGAAATTCACTTGCTCAAGACGCAGTCAAAACCCGGCTTCAAGTACTCCAGACTGATCCATCATCTGCACACAGGAATCACATCTAGCATCTCATCCATAGACTCACAAGCTCACAAGCCATTAATGCTCCGCTGATACCGAGCGCTCGCACGCACATACGAATGCGTGGAAGGAATTCAAAGAGTTACGCTCCAAGCTGAATCAATGTCGCACGATAAGGAAAGAAAGATGGGAAGCTTATCCTAAATGCCCTGCAGCCTCTCGATGATAAGTATGGACGTCATCATACTGATCTGCAAGACTCTACTAGACACTTGCTCATGACTCGTAGAACCTATGAACCTAGTGCTCTAATACCAATTTGTCACGACCCAAACATTTACTAGTCATGATGGCACCTAACTCGGCCCGCTAGGTAAGCCAACTAACAGTCAATACAATCCAAATAAAATTGCAGGAAAATAATGAAGAATTATCTGAACTTTTACAAATTAACCCAAGAACTGGTAGCACGAATCATGAGCTTCTAAGACTTAGAATTTACAAAGTTGATACAAATAATTACACGATCTGTTTGAAAGTTACATAAACAGATTAACAAAATCTAAAGCTACCAAGGACAAGTGGCAGTTGTATCCGGAATGCACGAACATCTTCAGGGTAAGCTCCCGCCATCACCAGCAGCTCTACTCCAAAATTTTGCATGCAAGATGCAGAAGTGTAGTATGATTACAACTGACCCCGTGTAACCGGTAAGTATTTTGTCTAACCTCGGTGAAGTGGTGACGACGCTTTTTAGTAAAAAGATGCTCACCAATAAAAATCTGTACCGAAATCTAGCAATAGAACTATAATACAGTATAACATGATAGAGTACACGAAACGAATGTACAAAATAATAACAGAGTACTAGAAGAGATCACAATTCAACAGCTTCCAATATCTCAACTAATCTTTTCTTTAGAGCAAAACCAATAAACCACAATAGTCACCCCATAACTTTCATAATATAAGGAATATACTCTGATATCAAGTCAATTTCACGGCAACACCCTTCGTGCATTAATCTCATCCTCGCCAAATATGCATACAACAGTACCAACCGGATGGCAGAAATGTCGATAACAGAAATGACAAAGTAGGAAATATGCAAGTAGCAATAATGAACGATAATGTACATAAGGGCATCGGTAACATACTAGGCGGAAAAACATAGAGGTGATCACAACAATCAGGAAAAGGAATGTAACTTCGACTAACTGGCATGGTGGATGCATAAATACAACTATAACGAATAAGAGGGGAACACATGATCTTTATGCGTTACAAGTAGAAACATGAATGACTAATACGGTAGAAGGCGTGTACTAAGTGCAACGAAAATAGATACGACAAAGATATAATTATGACAGTAGGAAGTAGGCATGGTATTTTCAAGTTTAGCAAGTGGAAGGCATGAGTGACACAATAACAAAAAAGGTAGAGAACAAGAACAGGGCATTAATGACAAGTCATATAAGAACCATAAATACAACAATAATAGCTCAATGTAACGACATGAACGTATACATAAAGGAAAGATATCACAACATAATGCATGATAATATAAATAAAATGGCACAGCATCACCCTTCGTACTTTACACTCACATAACATGGCACAGCATTACCTTTCATGCTCTTACTATCAATAATATGGCACGGCATCACCCTTCGTGCTTTTACTCACAAATGATATGGCACGGCATCACCCTTCATGCTTTTACTATCAATAATATGGCACGGCATCACCCTTCGTGCTTTTACTCACAAATGATATGGCACGGCATCACCCTTCATGCTTTTACTATCAATAATATGGCACGGCATCACCCTTCGTTCTTTTACACTCTTCCTTACCAAGCATATGTATATCAATGACAAAAAAGGCAGGAAGCATTAATAACGTCAAGGAGAGTGTTTAAGCGAATATTCCAAATGAATCCCAATCACAACTTTTCATGCCAACAATAGTTCAATAAACCCGCAAGAACCTTATTATTCAAGTATTCTAACAAATCTCACAAATGATCTACAACACAAGTATAGAATCTAGTATCTCAAGAATATCGGTCGTAGTAATGTATTAATTATTATGCATATTGATGACCGCACTAAACACACCAATGTATTCTCAGAATCCATCAAATTCGACCAAGTTATAATAAGCTAAGTCTTAGTTATAACATTTAACACTATGTTCTTAGTATCTAGGAATCAAGTAAGGCATGAGGCAAGAGGGTCACATGACTCTACGAGACATAATGTATAACATAATTTACCCCCGAGCATGGTCAACCCTTGCACATGCATATATGCTCGTCACCTCATATATGTATCACCCCCCGCATATAGTAAACAATGTCAAATAGTAGGAGACATTCCCTCAACAAAGTTAGGCAAGACACTTACCTCGCTCCAAAGGTCCACTCAAAGCTCAATCACAACTTTGCCTTTCAAACGAGCCTCCGAAGCAATAGCATCTAGAAAATTACCAACCAAACGATTAAAATTAAGCCTTAGGAACTACCCACTATTGCAAAGGATTCAATTTAGATCATTATTGAAAATGTCAACAAAAGTCAACTCTCGGGCCCACTTGGTCCAAACCCGAAATTCTGACCAAAACTCGATTACCACCCCCGAGCCCGGTTATGTAATTTTTTTTGGAACCCAACCTCAATTTGAGGTTTAAATCCCCATTTTATAAAAATCCCTATTTCTACTCAAACCCCCAAGTTTCACCATGCAAATACTAGATTTTATGTTGAAATCTTATGAAAGAGTAATGAAAGATTGAAAGGAAATAGGTTAGAATCACTTACCAACGATTTGAGGAAGAAAGAGTCTTGGAAAAATCGCCTCTAAGGTTTTAGGTTTTGAAAATTTGAAGAATGAACCAAAAATCCCGTCTAAGTCATGTTTGATCAGTTGTAGATGTCACATTTGCGACCTGGGGTTTGCAAATGCGAGCCCCACAAATGTGAAGAATTCATCGCAAATGCGAGAACCATGAAACCTCTGCTTTCTTCACAAATGTGAAGAATAATTCGCGTATGCGAACTCTGGCTGGATCGCAAATGCGACTCAGTGATCGTAAATGCGAGGAATCCCCCTCCCAGCTCCCATCACAAATGCGAAACATTGTTTGCAATTGCGAACACTGGCCTTCCACAAATGCTACCTCATGATCACAAATGCGAACCTAGGCTGACCCAGGCACACTTCACAAATGCGAAGAAAAGGCTCGCAAATGCGAGCATGACAGAAGGTGGAAATGTTCGCAAATGCAAACTCTGATCTCGCAAATGCTCGCAAATGCGATATCAGAGGCCAGTTCCCAGAAATTGCAGACACAAGCAAATGTTCTAAGTCCAATTCACTCAGTAGCCTATCCGAAACGCACCCGATCCCTCGGGGCTCTAAACCAACTATGCACACAAATATAAAATTATCATACAAACTCGTTTGCGTGATCAAATCACCAAAATAACGCCTAGAACTATGAATTGGATACCAAATCAAAGGAAATTTTCAAGCAAGCTTTAAAATTGCTATATTAACAACCGGGCGTCCGAATCACGTCAAACCAACTTCGTTTCTCACCAAATTTGATAGACAAGTCATAAATATACAAATGAACCTGTACCAAATTTCGGAACCAAAATACGGACCCGGTATCAACAATTTCAAACATCGATCAAACTTTTAGATTCATTAGGCCTTTAAACTTTCAAATTTTAATAAAATGCGATAACTCGAGCTAGGGACTTCCGAATTCGAATCCGGGCATATGCCCAAATTCCAAATCATGATACGGACCCATCGGGACCATCAAAACATGGATCCGAGTTTGTTTTCTCAAAATGTTGACCAAAGTCAACTCAAATAGGTTTTAAGCCAAAGATTTCATATTTTTATCAGTTTTTTTAACATAAAAACTTTTCGAAAAAATACTCTGACTGTGCACACAAATTGAGGAGGGTTAAAATGAGGTATTTGAGGCTTCAAAGCATAGAATTAAGTTCTAAAATATAAGATGACCTATCGGGTCATCACATGAGTATGGGTAGCCGTGCATTCATTCCTGTTGGTGAGAGATAGCTAGCAGTTAATGTTCAGTCCTTGGCCAACCAGTTCGTCAAATTAGATATTCCGGAGCCCTGTCGGGTTCTAGCTTGTGTGGTTTCTTGGTCTTCCTTATATGATCCCATCAGAGAGCGCCAGTATGATGATCCCCATTTGCTTGTCCTTAAGGACGCAGTTCATAATGGTGATGCCAGGGATGTTACTATTTTGGATAATGGGGTGTTGAGGATACAAGGTTTGGATTTGTGTGCCTAATGTAGATGGGCTACGTGTGTTGATTCTCGAGGAGGCCCATTGTTTGCGGTATTCAATTCATCCGGGTACTACGAAGATGTACCAAGACTTGAGGCAGCATTATTGGTGGAAAAGAATGAAGAAAGATATAGTGGGGTTTGTAGCTGGTGCCTTAACTGTCAGTAGGTGAAGTATGAGTATCGTAGAACGGGCGAATTACTTTAGAGGTTCGAGATTCCAGAATAGAAATAGGAGAGTATCACCATGGATTTTGTACTTGGACTCCCACGGACTTCGAGACAGTTCGATGCTATTTGGGTGATTGTGGATCAGCTGACCAAGTCCGCGCACTTAATTCCAGTTGGGACTACTTATTCTTCGTCAGTGGCTATTTTGGAGCAGGTTAGAAAGCTGAGGTCAAAAGATATAGCTCTAGTGAAGGTGCAGTGGAGAGGTTAGCCAGTTGAGAAGTCTACTTGGAGACCGAGTGGGAGATTCGGAGAAGATATCCACGCCTATTTGATACTCCAGGTATGTTTCTAGACCCGTTTGAGGATAAATGTTTGTTTAAGAAGGGGAGGATGTAATAACCCGGCCAAACATTTTGAGAGTTGTAGCCCTGGTTCCCCATTTGTTGTGAATTCCCTACTTAATTATTGTTATGTGACTTACGGTGGTAGTAGGTTCGGGTCCGGGAAGGTTTCAGAGTGAATTGAGACACTTAGTCTCAAGGTTGGAAGCTTAAGTTAAAAAGTTGACCTGATGTCGACTTATGTGTAAATGACTCTGGAATGGGGTTATGAAGGTTCTGTTAGCTCAGTTGGGTGATTTTGTACATAGGAGTGTCTCCGGATTGTGATTTGGAGGTCCATAGTGGAAATAGACTTGAAATGGAAAAAGTTAGAAATTTAGAAGTTTGACCGAGAGTGGACTTTGAGGTTACAGGGCTCGAATTGGGGTTCCGGGAGTTGGAGTAGGTCTGTGGTGTCATTTGTGACTTGTGTGCAAATTTTGAGGTCAATCGGACGTGATTTGATAGGTTTAGGCGTCGTTTGTAGAAGTTGGAATTCTTTAGTTTCAATAGGCTTGAATTGGGTGCGATTCGTGTTTTTGAAGTTGTTTGATACAATTTGAGGGCTCGACTAAGTTCGTATCGTGTTATATGACCTGTTGGTATAATTGATTGAGGTCCCGGGGGCCTCGGGTGGAGTTCGGATGGTTAACGGATCAAATTTGGAGTTGGAATGATTACTGAAGCTGGGAGTCTTTAGGTGCAATCGCACCTGCGGAGCTTTGGTTGCAGGTGCGAGAAACGGAGCACAGGTGAATCCATGGGAGGACTATGTAGTGGTCGCAAGCACGGAAAAAGTTTCGCATATACGGATGTGCATCTGCCCGAGGTTGACCGCAGAAGCAGATTTGGCTAGGCAGCAGGGGCGTCGCAGATGCGAAGAAGGCTCGCAGATGCTGTCTCACAGGTGCGAGGCTGGGACCGCAGGTGCGATGGATCCCAAGTTAAGTGGGTTTTGCAGGAGAGTGATTTTTCCGCAAAAGCGGATGCGCAGGTGCGAGCCCAAGCTAGCATGTGCGAAAATGCCTAGGTAGTGTTTAAATTCGAGGGTTTCCGAGATTTTCTTCATTTTAAACATCTCAAGCTCGTGATTAGGTGATTTTGAGAGGGATTCTTGTGGTAAGTCACTTGTGGGTTTAACTTAATCAACAATTATGTTTCCCCATTGATTTTTCCACCAAGATGGTGTGGTTTTGAGGTGTAATTTTGGGAGTTGAGGCTAGGGATTAGGAGAGTTTAAATTGGGGATTTGGGGGTCGATTCGGTGTTGGTTTATGGTAAATTTGGTATGATTGAACTCGTGGTTGAATGAGCTTCCGGATTTTGTTACCTTTGTTGGATTTCGAGACGTGGTCCCAGAGGGGGGGCAACTTTTGAGTGAACATTTTGTCTTTTAATTAAAAACTTAGTAATTTCATATAGAGTTAATTCCTTTAGCTCGTGTTGATTGTATCGAACTATTTGTGACTCGATTTGGGGCATTTGGAGAACGTTTCGCGAGGCAAGGGCTTATTGGAGTAGGTTTTCGCACTAATTGTGGTAAGTAATACTTCTAAATTTGGTTCTGAGGGTATGAAGCCCCGAATTTCATGATTATGTGAACTGTGTGAGGTGACGCATATGCTAGGTGACAGGCATATAGGCATGCACCGTGTGAATTGTGATTTAGTCACTTCGATGGAACTGTGTAGCTACCTTATCTCAACATTTTTAATGTACTCTATGTATTAGAGTACTTGAGTTGTAATTCATGTTAGAAATCATATTTAGGCTACAAGCTGGTACTATTGGGACCCTCAGTGGTCGTCCTTTGTTGTTGAGTTATTTGCTTAATTGTAGTTATGTACTCAGTCGCATTTATCATTTCATGTCATATCTCAGTCTTTGTTATCATTTATTGTCACTTCTGGTATCATAGATTAGGGATGTTTGGCATGAGTGTTGTGAGCCCGAGAGATTGATGACTGAGTGAGACTGAGGGCATGTTGTGAGTACTATTTATGGGATCGGGATGCTCGCCGCAACAGACTTTATTGATTCATTCCAGGATTTGGCTTATTATAGCGCTTGGGCTGGATCGGCCCTTTCGGAGTCTGCACACCCACAGTGGGCGCAATGCTAGCAGTTATGACATTTGGGTTGGATCTGCCCTGTTTATTTGCATTTGGGCTGGATCTGCCCCGTTTTGTTTGCATTTGGGCTGGATCTGCCCTGTTATGTGCTACGTTTTGTTGTAGAATCTGAAAGCATGTCTATTTTTTTGTTGAAATCATATCTAAATTCTTGTACCTTCATTTGTAGACTATGAATATTTGAGATATCACTGTCATATTTCCTGTAACTTCCCGCGCTGTTAAATGTTGAAAGGTGACCGTTATAACAGGACTTGTCAATACTTTCAATCCAAATGTTAGATTTGTTACTTATTGAGTTGGTTGCTCTCATGCTACACCCTACACCTCGTGTGCAGATCTAGGAGCTTCCAGTTACAGTGGTTGTTGATTCGCAGAGGCCAGACCTTCAGAGATCATCGAGGTAACTATATGGCGTTCGCAAACCTTGACTTTCATCCCTTATCTTTCAGTTTATTTATTCAGTTTTACTTCTAGACAGTGTACTAGACTTTGTCATTTCGTATATGCTCATGTACTTAGTGACACTTCGAATTTGGTGAAAAATTTATGTATTGAGTTATGATTTTCTATCTTGTTTTTTAAGAGATTTTACTCTACTTAAACTATTTTAGTATCTTTCAAAGATTTAAAGTGGTGGAAATGTCTGAATAGTCGACGTGCCTAGTACCACGATAGGCGCCATCATGACGTGTTGGTTTGGGTCGTGACATTTAATACTCATATTAGATAGGGGTGTTCATAGTTCGGCTTGGATAGGTTTTATCTTAGAAAGAAACTAAATCAAGTAAGTCGGTTTTTCAAATATTGGAACCAAACCAAACCAACTAAGTCGGATTTTTATCGATTCAGTGTAATGTCGATTTTAGTCGATTTTTCGGTTATTTATCAATTTTTTCTTAAATATGAGACATACACTACCAAACACATATTCCGGCGACTACATTTTCAACATAACACTATCAAACCAGTTGCTCTTTGAGAAATCTATCATTTACCAAGATATATTGATGTTGATTGAATCAAATAGTAATGAATAATTTTAGGACTCAATTAAAAATAGATTATTTTTAACATGAAATAAATTCTTATATTTAGCAAAAAATAATTACTAATCAAACTAGAATGTAAAGGCAAAGAACTAGATTATTATAATAGCAAAGAACTAAAAAACTACAAACTGTTAAAATGTAACATAAAATTTTAGAAACTTTGTATATATATATATATATATATAAGTATA